>JARFXV010001801.1:0-79912 GCA_031761425.1 Cosmopolites sordidus | reverse complement strand
AAAATTTTACGCCACCCCCCCTGTGAAAATTCGAAAAAATGAAAAGTGGTCCTACGGCGATGAAACTGAACCACCTGATAGATAATTTTACGTAGAATCGACTGGTGAAAAGCACACATCGCTATCTCTAATAGTTTTTGAAATATTCGCGAGAAATGTTATCGTTTTGGATTTTTTCGAATTTTCAAAAGCTCATATCTCGGCAACTAGACGTTTTATCGAAGTTTTGCGGACAGATTCGGAAAGTACGCGTTTCGGAGCACCAAATATCCCGAAATCAGCGATATTTATTTTTTGTCATTTGTCGAAAAATTTTACGCCACCCCCCCCCTGTGAAAATTCGGAAAAAATCTAAAGTGGTCCTACGGTGATGAAACTGAACCACCTGATAGATAATTTTACGTAGAATCGACTGGTGAAAAGCACACATCGCTATCTCTAATAGTTTTTGAAATATTCGCGAAAAATGTTTATCGTTTTGGATTTTTTGATTTTTTCGAATTTTCAAAAGCTCATATCTCGGCAACTAGACGGTTTATCGAAGTTTTGCGGCCAGATTCGGAAAGTACGCGTTTCGGAGCACCAAATATCCCCGAAATCAGCGATATTTATTTTTTGTCATTTGTCGAAAAATTTTACGCCACCCCCCCCCCCCCCCCCTGTGAAAATTCGGAAAAAATGAAAAGTGGTCCTACGGTGATGAAACTGAACCACTGATAGATAATTTTACGTAGAATCGACCGGTGAAAAGCACACATCGCTATCTCTAATAGTTTTTTAAATATTAGCGAAAAATTTTTATCGTTTTGGATTTTTTGATTTTTTCGAATTTTCAAAAGCTCATATCTCGGCAACTAGACGTTTTATCGAAGGTTTTGCCGAGAGATTCGGAAAGTACGCGTTTCGGAGCATCAAATATCCCGAAATCAGCGATATTTATTTTTTGTCATTTGTCGAAAAATATTAAGCCCTGTGAAAATTTGCAAAAAATCTAAAGTGGTCCTACGGTGATGAAACTGAACCACCTGATAGATAATTTTACGTAGAATCGACCGGTGAAAAGCACACATCGCTATCTCTAATAGTTTTTGAAATATTAGCGAAAAATTATTATCGTTTTGGATTTTTTGATTTTTTCGAATTTTCAAAAGCTCATATCTCGGCAACTAGACGTTTTTATCGAAGTTTTGCGGACAGATTCGGAAAGTACCCGTTTCGGAGCACCAAATATCCCGAAATCAGCGATATTTATTTTTTGTCATTTGTCGAAAAATTTTAAGCCCTGTGAAAATTTGCAAAAAATCTAAAGTGGTACTACGGTCATGAAACTGAACCACCTGATAGATAATTTTACGTAGAATCCACTGGTGAAAAGCAGACATCGCTATCTCTAATAGTTTTTGAAATATTCGCCAAAAATGTTTATCGTTTTGGATTTTTTGACTTTTTCGAATTTTCAAAAGCTCATATCTCGGCAACTAGACGTTTTATCGAAGTTTTGCGGCCAGATTCGGAAAGTACGCGTTTCGGAGCACCAAATATCCCGTAATCAGCGATATTTATTTTTTTGTCATTTGTCGAAAAATTTTACGCCACCCCCCCCCCGGTAAAAATTCGGAAAAAAATGAAAAGTGGTCCTACGGTGATGAAACTGAACCACCTGATAGATAATTTTACGTAGAATCGACTGGTGAAAAGCACACATCGCTATCTCTAATAGTTTTGAAATATTCGCGAAAAAATGTTTATCGTTTTGGATTTTTTGACTTTTTCGAATTTTCAAAAGCTCATATCTCGGCAACTAGACGTTTTTATCGAAGTTTTGCGGCCAGATTCGGAAAGTACGCGTTTTCGGAGCACCAAATATCCCTTAATCAGCGATATTTATTTTTTTGTCATTTGTCGAAAAATTTTACGCCACCCCCCCTGTGAAAATTCGGAAAAATGAAAAGTGGTCCTACGGCGATGAAACTGAACCACCTGATAGATAATTTTACGTAGAAATGACCGGTGAAAAACACACATCGCTATCTCTAATAGTTTTTGAAATATTCGCGAAAAATATTTATCGTTTTGGAATTTTTGACTTTTTCGAATTTTCAAAAGCTCATATCTCGGCAACTAGACGTTTTATCGAAGTTTTGCGGCCAGATTCGGAAAGTACGCGTTTCGGAGCACCAAATATCCCGTAATCAGCGATATTTATTTTTTTGTCATTTGTCGAAAAATTTTACGCCACCCCCCTCTGTGAAAATTCGGAAAAAATGAAAAGTGGTCCTACGGTGATGAAACTGAACCACCTGATAGATAATTTGACGTAGAATCGGACTGGTGAAAAGCACACATCGCTATCTCTAATAGTTTTTGAAATATACGCGAAAAATGTTTATCGTTTTGGATTTTTTGACTTTTTCGAATTTTCAAAGGTTCATATGTCGGCAACTAGACGTATTATCGAAGTTTTGCGGCCAGATTCGGAAAGTACGCGTTTCGGAGCACCAAATATCCCGTAATCAGCGATATTTCTTTTTTTGTCATTTGTCGAAAAATGTTACGCCAGCCCCCCCTGTGAAAATTCGGAAAAAATGAAAAGTGGTCCTACGGTGATGAAACTGAACCACCTGATAGATAATTTTACGTAGAATCGACCGGTAAAAAACACACATCGCTATCTCTAATAGTTTTTGAAATATTCGCGAAAATTTTTTATCCTTTTGGATTTTTTGATTTTTTCGAATTTTCAAAAGCTCATATCTCGGCAACTAGACGTTTTATCGAAGTTTTTGCGGGACAGATTCGGAAAGTACGCGTTTCGGAGCACCAAATATCCCCAAATCAGCGATATTTATTTTTTGTCATTTGTCGAAAAATATTAAGCCCCTGTGAAAATTTGCAAAAAATCTAAAGTGGTCCTACGGTGATGAAACTGAACCACCTGATAGATAATTTTACGTAGAATCGACTGGTGAAAAGCACACATCGCTATCTCTAATAGTTTTTGAAATATTCGCGAAAAATGTTTATCGTTTTGGATTTTTTGATTTTTTCGAATTTTCAAAAGCTCATATCTCGGCAACTAGACGTTTTATCGAAGTTTTGCGGACAGATTCGGAAAGTACGCGTTTCGGGAGCACCAAATATCCCGAAATCAGCGATATTTATTTTTTGTCATTTGTCGAAAAAATTTTACGCCTCCCCTCCCTGTGAAAATTCGGAAAAAATGAAAAGTGGTCCTACGGTGATGAAACTGAACCACCTGATAGATAATTTTACGTAGAATCCGACTGGCGAAAAGCACACATCGCTATCTCTAATAGTTTTTGAAATATTCGCGAAAAATGTTTATCGTTTTAGATTTTTTTATTTTTTGTCATTTGTCGAAAAATATTACGCCACCGCCCCCTGTGAAAATTCGGAAATAATGAAAAGTGGTCCTACGGTGATGAAACTGAACCACCTGATAGATAATTTTACGTAGAATCGACTGGCGAAATGCACACATCGCTATCTCTAATAGTTTTTGAAATATTCGTGAAAAATGTTTATCGTTTGAATTTTTTGATTTTTTCGAATTTTCAAAAGCTCATATCTCGGCAACTAGACGTTTTATCGAAGTTTTGCGGACAGATTCGGAAAGTACCCGTTTCGGAGCACCAAATATCCCGAAATCAGCGATATTTATTTTTTGTCATTTGTCGAAAAATTTTAAGCCCTGTGAAAATTTGCAAGAAATCTAAAGTGGTACTACGGTGATGAAGCTGAACCACCTGATAGATAATTTTACGTAGAATCGACTGGTGAAAAGCACACATCGCTATCTCTAATAGTTTTTGAAATATTCGCCAAAAATGTTTATCGTTTTGGATTTTTTGACTTTTTCGAATTTTCAAAAGCTCATATCTCGGCAACTAGTCGTTTTATCGAAGTTTTGCGGCCAGATTCGGAAAGTACGCGTTTCGGAGCACCAAATATCCCGTAATCCAGCGATATTTATTTTTTTGTCATTTGTCGAAAAATTTTACGCCACCCCCTCCCGGTAAAAATTCGGAAAAAAATGAAAAGTGGTCCTACGGTGATGAAACTGAACCACCTGATAGATAATTTTACGTAGAATCGACTGGTGAAAAGCACACATCGCTATCTCTAATAGTTTTTGAAATATTCGCGAAAAATGTTTATCGTTTTGGATTTTTTGACTTTTTCGAATTTTCAAAAGCTCATATCTCGGCAACTAGACGTTTTATCGAAGTTTTGCGGCCAGATTCGGAAAGTACGCGTTTCGGAGCACCAAATATCCCTTAATCAGCGATATTTATTTTTTTGTCATTTGTCGAAAAATTTTACGCCACCCCCCCTGTGAAAATTCGGAAAAAATGAAAAGTGGTCCTACGGCGATGAAACTGAACCACCTGATAGATAATTTTACGTAGAAATGACCGGTGAAAAACACACATCGCTATCTCTAATAGTTTTTGAAATATTCGCGAAAAATTATTTATCGTTTTGGAATTTTTGACTTTTTCGAATTTTCAAAAGCTCATATCTCGGCAACTAGACGTTTTATCGAAGTTTTTGCGGCCAGATTCGGAAAGTACGCGTTTCGGAGCACCAAATATCCCGTAATCAGCGATATTTATTTTTTTGTCATTTGTCGAAAAATTTTACGCCACCCCCCCTCTGTGAAAATTCGGAAAAAATGAAAAGTGGTCCTACGGTGATGAAACTGAACCACCTGATAGATAATTTTACGTAGAATCGACTGGTGAAAAGCACACATCGCTATCTCTAATAGTTTTTGAAATATTCGCGAAAAATGTTTATCGTTTTGGATTTTTTGACTTTTTCGAATTTTCAAAGGTTCATATGTCGGCAACTAGACGTATTATCGAAGTTTTGCGGCCAGATTCGGAAAGTACGCGTTTCGGAGCACCAAATATCCCGTAATCAGCGATATTTCTTTTTTTGTCATTTGTCGAAAAATGTTACGCCAGCCCCCCCTGTGAAAATTCGGAAAAAATGAAAAGTGGTCTTACGGTGATGAAACTGAACCACCTGATAGATAATTTTACGTAGAATCGACCGGTAAAAAACACACATCGCTATCTCTAATAGTTTTTGAAACATTCGCGAAAATTTTTTATCCTTTTGGATTTTTTGATTTTTTCGAATTTTCAAAAGCTCATATCTCGGCAACTAGACGTTTTATCGAAGTTTTGCGGACAGATTCGGAAAGTACGCGTTTCGGAGCACCAAATATCCCCAAATCAGCGATATTTATTTTTTGTCATTTGTCGAAAAATATTAAGCCCTGTGAAAATTTGCAAAAAATCTAAAGTGGTCCTACGGTGATGAAACTGAACCACCTGATAGATAATTTTACGTAGAATCGACTGGTGAAAAGCACACATCGCTATCTCTAATAGTTTTTGAAATATTCGCGAAAAATGTTTATCGTTTTGGATTTTTTGATTTTTTCGAATTTTCAAAAGCTCATATCTCGGCAACTAGACGTTTTATCGAAGTTTTGCGGACAGATTCGGAAAGTAGGCGTTTCGGAGCACCAAATATCCCGAAATCAGCGATATTTATTTTTTGTCATTTGTCGAAAAATTTTACGCCTCTCCTCCCTGTGAAAATTCGGAAAAAATGAAAAGTGGTCCTACGGTGATGAAACTGAACCACCTGATAGATAATTTTACGTAGAATCGACTGGCGAAAAGCACACATCGCTATCTCTAATAGTTTTTGAAATATTCTCGAAAAATGTTTATCGTTTTAGATTTTTTTATTTTTTGTCATTTGTCGAAAAATATTACGCCACCGCCCCCTGTGAAAATTCGGAAATAATGAAAAGTGGTCCTACGGTGATGAAACTGAACCACCTGATAGATAATTTTACGTAGAATCGACTGGCGAAAAGCACACATCGCTATCTCTAATAGTTTTTGAAATATTCGTGAAAAATGTTTATCGTTTTGAATTTTTTGATTTTTTCGAATTTTCAAAAGCTCATATCTCGGCAACTAGACGTTTTATCGAAGTTTTGCGGACAGATTCGGAAACTACGCGTTTCGGAGCACCAAATATCCCGAAATCAGCGATATTTATTTTTTGTCATTTGTCGAAAAATGTTAAGGCCTGTGAAAATTTGCAAAAATTCTAAAGTGGTATTACAGTGATGAAACTGAACCACCTGATAGATAATTTTACGTAGAATCGACTGGTGAAAAGCACACATCGCTATCTCTAATAGTTTTTGAAATATTCGCGAAAAATGTTTATCGTTTTGGATTTTTTGACTTTTTCGAATTTTCAAAAGCTCATATCTCGGCAACTAGACGTTTTATCGAAGTTTTGCGGACAGATTCGGAAAGTAGGCGTTTCGGAGCACCAAATATCCCGAAATCAGCGATATTTATTTTTTGTCATTTGTCGAAAAATTTTACGCCTCCCCTCCCTGTGAAAATTCGGAAAAAATGAAAAGTGGTCCTACGGTGATGAAACTGAACCACCTGATAGATAATTTTACGTAGAATCGACTGGCGAAAAGCACACATCGCTATCTCTAATAGTTTTTGAAATATTCGCGAAAAATGTTTATCGTTTTAGATTTTTTTATTTTTTTGTCATTTGTCGAAAAATATTACGCCACCGCCCCCTGTGAAAATTCGGAAATAATGAAAAGTGGTCCTACGGCGATGAAACTGAACCACCTGATAGATAATTTTACGTAGAAACAACCGGTGAAAAACACACATCGCTATCTCTAATAGTTTTTGAAATATTAGCGAAACATTTTTATCGTTTTGGATTTTTTGATTTTTTCGAATTTTCAAAAGCTCATATATCGGCAACTAGACGTTTTATCGAAGTTTTGCGGACAGATTCGGAAAGTACCCGTTTCGGAGCACCTAATATCCCGAAATCAGCGATATTTATTTTTTGTCATTTGTCGAAAAATTTTAAGCCCTGTGAAAATTTGCAAGAAATCTAAAGTGGTACTACGGTGATGAAGCTGAACCACCTGATAGATAATTTTACGTAGAATCGACTGGTGAAAAGCACACATCGCTATCTCTAATAGTTTTTGAAATATTCGCGAAAAATGTTTATCGTTTTGGATTTTTTGACTTTTTCGAATTTTCAAAAGCTCATATCTCGACAACTAGACGTTTTATCGAAGTTTTGCGGCCAGATTCGGAAAGTACGCGTTTCGGAGCACCAAATATCCCGTAATCAGCGATATTTATTTTTTTTGTCATTTGTCGAAAAATTTTACGCCACCCCCCCCTGTGAAAATTCGGAAAAAATGAAAAGTGGTCCTACGGCGATGAAACTGCACCACCTGATAGATAATTTTACGTAGAAACGACCGGTGAAAAACACACATCGCTATCTCTAATAGTTTTTGAAATATTCGCGAAAAATGTTTATCGTTTTGGATTTTTTTATTTTTTGTCATTTGTCGAAAAATTTTACGCCATCCCCCCAATGTGAAATTTCGGAAATAATGAAAAGTGGTCCTACGGTGATGAAGCTGAACCACCTGATAGATAATTTTACGTAGAATCGACTGGTGAAAAGCACACATCGCTATCTCTAATAGTTTTTGAAATATTCGCGAAAATTTTTTATCGTTTTGGATTTTTTGATTTTTTCGAATTTTCAAAAGCTCATATCTCGGCAACTAGACGTTCTATCGAAGTTTTGCGGACAGATTCGGAAAGTACGCGTTTCGGAGCACCAAATATCCCGAAATCAGCGATATTTATTTTTTGTCATTTGTCGAAAAATATTAAGCCCTGTGAAAATTAGCAAAAAATCTAAAGTGGTCCTACGGTGATGAAACTGAACCACCTGATAGATAATTTTACGTAGAATCGACTGGTGAAAAGCACACATCGCTATCTCTAATAGTTTTTGAAATATTCGCGAGAAATGTTTATCGTTTTGGATTTTTTCGAATTTTCAAAAGCTCATATCTCGGCAACTAGACGTTTTATCGAAGTTTTGCGGACAGATTCGGAAAGTACGCGTTTCGGAGCACCAAATATCCCGAAATCAGCGATATTTATTTTTTGTCATTTGTCGAAAAATTTTACGCCACCCCCCCCTGTGAAAATTCGGAAAAATCTAAAGTGGTCCTACGGTGATGAAACTGAACCACCTGATAGATAATTTTACGTAGAATCGACTAGTGAAAAGCACACATCGCTATCTCTAATAGTTTTTGAAATATTCGCGAAAAATGTTTATCGTTTTGGATTTTTTGATTTTTTTCGAATTTTCAAAAGCTTATATCTCGGCAACTAGACGGTTTATCGAAGTTTTGCGGCCAGATTCGGAAAGTACGCGTTTCGGAGCACCAAATATCCCGAAATCAGCGATATTTATTTTTTGTCATTTGTCGAAAAATTTTACGCCACCCCCCCCCCCCCCTGTGAAAATTCGGAAAAAATGAAAAGTGGTCCTACGGTGATGAAACTGAACCACCTGATAGATAATTTTACGTAGAATCGACCGGTGAAAAGCACACATCGCTATCTCTAATAGTTTTTTAAATATTAGCGAAAAATTTTTATCGTTTTGGATTTTTTGATTTTTTCGAATTTTCAAAAGCTCATATCTCGGCAACTAGACGTTTTATCGAAGTTTTGCGGACAGATTCGGAAAGTACGCGTTTCGGAGCATCAAATATCCCGAAATCAGCGATATTTATTTTTTGTCATTTGTCGAAAAATATTAAGCCCTGTGAAAATTTGCAAAAAATCTAAAATTTTGAAATATTAGCGAAAAATTTTTATCGTTTTGGATTTTTTCGAATTTTCAAAAGCTCATATCTCGGCAACTAGACGTTTTATCGAAGTTTTGCGGACAGATTCGGAAAGTACCCGTTTCGGAGCACCAGATATCCCGAAATCAGCGATATTTATTTTTTGTCATTTGTCGAAAAATTTTAAGCCCTGTGAAAATTTGCAAAAAATCTAAAGTGGTACTACGGTCATGAAACTGAACCACCTGATAGATAATTTTACGTAGAATCGACTGGTGAAAAGCACACATCGCTATCTCTAATAGTTTTTGAAATATTCGCGAAAAATGTTTATCGTTTTGGATTTTTTCGAATTTTCAAAAGCTCATATCTCGGCAACTAGACGTTTTATCGAAGTTTTGCGGACAGATTCGGAAAGTACGCGTTTCGGAGCACCAAATATCCCGAAATCAGCGATATTTATTTTTTGTCATTTGTCGAAAAATTTTACGCCTCCCCTCCCTGTGAAAATTCGGAAAAAATGAAAAGTGGTCCTACGGTGATGAAACTGAACCACCTGATAGATAATTTTACGTAGAATCGACTGGCGAAAAGCACACATCGCTATCTCTAAGAGTTTTTGAAATATTCGCGAAAAATGTTTATCGTTTTGGATTTTTTTATTTTTTGTCATTTGTCGAAAAATTTTACGCCACCCCCCCCTGTGAAAATTCGGAAATAATGAAAAGTGGTCCTACGGTGATGAAACTGAACCACCTGATAGATAATTTTACGTAGAATCGACCGGTGAAAAGCACACATCGCTACCTCTAATAGTTTTTGAAATATTAGCGAAAAATTTTTATCGTTTTGGATTTTTTGATTTTTTCGAATTTTCAAAAGCTCATATCTCGGCAACTAGACGTTTTATCGAAGTTTTGCGGACAGATTCGGAAAGTACCCGTTTCGGAGCACCAGATATCCCGAAATCAGCGATATTTATTTTTTGTCATTTGTCGAAAAATTTTAAGCCCTGTGAAAATTTGCAAAAAATCTAAAGTGGTATTACGGTGATGAAACTGAACCACCTGATAGATATTTTTACGTAGAATCGACTGGTGAAAAACACACATCGCTATCTCTAATAGTTTTTGAAATATTCGCGAAAATTTTTTATCGTTTTGGATTTTTTGATTTTTTCGAATTTTCAAAAGCTCATATCTCGGCAACTAGACGTTTTATCGAAGTTTTGCGGCCAGATTCGGAAAGTACGCGTTTCGGAGCACCAAATATCCCGAAATCAGCGATATTTATTTTTTGTCATTTGTCGAAAAATTTTACGCCACCCCCCCCTGTGAAAATTCGGAAAAAATGAAAAGTGGTCCTACGGTGATGAAACTGAACCACCTGATAGATAATTTTACGTAGAATCGACTGGCGAAGAGCACACATCGCTATCTCTAATAGTTTTTGAAATATTAGCGAAAATTTTTTATCGTTTTGGATTTTTTGATTTTTTCGAATTTTCAAAAGCTCATATCTCGGCAACTAGACGTTTTATCGAAGTTTTGCGGACAGATTCGGAAAGTACGCGTTTCGGAGCACCAAATATCCCGAAATCAGCGATATTTATTTTTTGTCATTTGTCGAAAAATATTAAGCCCTGTGAAAATTTGCAAAAAATCTAAAGTGGTCCTACGGTGATGAAACTGAACCACCTGATAGATAATTTTACGTAGAATCGATTGGTGAAAAGCACACATCGCTATCTCTAATAGTTTTTGAAATATTCGCGAAAAATGTTTATCGTTTTGGATTTTTTGATTTTTTTCGAATTTTCAAAAGCTCATATCTCGGCAACTAGACGTTTTATCGAAGTTTTGCGGCCAGATTCGGAAAGTACGCGTTTCGGAGCACCATATATCCCGAAATCAGCGATATTTATTTTTTGTCATTTGTCGAAAAATATTAAGCCCTGTGAAAATTTGCAAAATATCTAAAGTGGTCCTACGGTGATGAAACTGAACCACCTGATAGATAATTTTACGTAGAATCGACTGGTGAAAAGCACACATCGCTATCTCTAATAGTTTTTGAAATATTCGCGAAAAATGTTTATCGTTTTGGATTTTTTTGACTTTTTCGAATTTTCTAAAGCTCATATCTCGGCAACTAGACGTTTTATCGAAGTTTTGCGGCCAGATTCGGAAAATACGCGTTTCGGAGCACCAAATATCCCGTAATCAGCGATATTTATTTTTTTGTCATTTGTCGAAAAATTTTACCCCACCCCCATCTGTGAAAATTCGGAAAGAATGAAAAGTGGTCCTACGGTGATGAAACTGAACCACCTGATAGATAATTTTACGTAGAATCGACTGGTGAAAAGCACACATCGCTATCTCTAATAGTTTTTGAAATATTCGCGAAAAATGTTTATCGTTTTGGATTTTTTGACTTTTTCGAATTTTCAAAAGCTCATATCTCGGCAACTAGACGTTTTATCGAAGTTTTGCGGCCAGATTCGGAAAGTACGCGTTTCGGAGCACCAAATATCCCGTAATCAGCGATATTTCTTTTTTTGTCATTTGTCGAAAAATTTTACCCCACCCCCCTCTGTGAAAACTCGGAAAGAATGAAAAGCGGTCCTACGGTGATGAAACTGAACCACCTGTTAGATAATTTTACGTAGAATCGACTGGCGAAAAGCACACATCGCTATCTCTAATAGTTTTTGAAATATTCGCAAAAAATGTTTATCGTTTTGGATTTTTTCGAATTTTCAAAAGCTCATATCTCGGCAACTAGACGTTTTATCGAAGTTTTGCGGCCAGATTCGGAAAGTACGCGTTTCGGAGCACCAAATATCCCGTAATCAGCGATATTTATTTTTTTTGTCATTTGTCGAAAAATTTTACGCCACCCCCCCTGTGAAAATTCGGAAAAAATGAAAAGTGGTCCAACGGTGATGAAACTGAACCACCTGATAGATATTTTTACGTAGAATCGACTGGTGAAAAACACACATCGCTATCTCTAATAGTTTTTGAAATATTCGCGAAAATTTTTTATCGTTTTGGATTTTTTGATTTTTTCGAATTTTCAAAAGCTCATATCTCGGCAACTAGACGTTTTACCGAAGTTTTGCGGCCAGATTCGGAAAGTACGCGTTTCGGAGCACCAAATATCCCGAAATCAGCGATATTTATTTTTTGTCATTTGTCGAAAAATTTTACGCCACCCCCCCCTGTGAAAATTCGGAAAAAATGAAAAGTGGTCCTACGGTGATGAAACTGAACCACCTGATAGATAATTTTACGTAGAATCGACTAGCGAAGAGCACACATCGCTATCTCTAATAGTTTTTGAAATATTAGCGAAAATTTTTTATCGTTTTGGATTTTTTGATTTTTTCGAATTTTCAAAAGCTCATATCTCGGCAACTAAACGTTTTATCGAAGTTTTGCGGACAGATTCGGAAAGTACGCGTTTCGGAGCATCAAATATCCCGAAATCAGCGATATTTATTTTTTGTCATTTGTCGAAAAATATTAAGCCCTGTGAAAATTTGCAAAAAATCTAAAGTGGTCCTACGGTGATGAAACTGAACCACCTGATAGATAATTTTACGTAGAATCGACTGGTGAAAAGCACACATCGCTATCTCTAATAGTTTTTGAAATATTCGCGAAAAATGTTTATCGTTTTGGATTTTTTGATTTTTTCGAATTTTCAAAAGCTCATATCTCGGCAACTAGACGTTTTATCGAAGTTTTGCGGACAGATTCGGAAAGTACGCGTTTCGGAGCACCAAATTTCCCGTAATCAGCGATATTTATTTTATTGTCATTTGTCGAAAAATTTTACGCCACCCCCCCCTGTGAAAATTCGGAAAAAATAAAAAGTGGTCCTACGGTGATGAAACTGAACCACCTGATAGATAATTTTACGTAGAATCGACTGGCGAAAAGCACACATCGCTATCTAATAGTTTTTGAAATATTAGCGACATTTTTTTATCGTTTTGGATTTTTTGATTTTTTCGAATTTTCAAAAGCTCATATCTCGGCAACTAAACGTTTTATCGAAGTTTTGCGGACAGATTCGGAAAGTACGCGTTTCGGAGCACCAAATTTCCCGAAATCAGCGATATTTATTTTTTGTCATTTGTCGAAAAATATTAAGCCCTGTGAAAATTTGCAAAATATCTAAAGTGGTCCTACGGTGATGAAACTGAACCACCTGATAGATAATTTTACGTAGAATCGACTGGTGAAAAGCACACATCGCTATCTCTAATAGTTTTTGAAATATTCGCGAAAAATGTTTATCGTTTTGGATTTTTTAACTTTTTCGAATTTTCAAAAGCTCATATCTCGGCAACTAGACGTTTTATCGAAGTTTTGCGGACAGATTCGGAAAGTACGCGTTTCGGAGCACCAAATATCCCGAAATCAGCGATATTTATTTTTTGTCATTTGTCGAAAAATATTAAGCCCTGTGAAAATTTGCAAAAAATCTAAAGTGGTCCTACGGTGATGAAACTGAACCACCTGATAGATAATTTTACGTAGAATCGACTGGTGAAAAGCACACATCGCTATCTCTAATAGTTTTTGAAATATTCGCGAAAAATGTTTATCGTTTTGGATTTTTTGATTTTTTCGAATTTTCAAAAGCTCATATCTCGGCAACTAGACGTTTTATCGAAGTTTTGCGGACAGATTCGGAAAGTACGCGTTTCGGAGCACCAAATATCCCGAAATCAGCGATATTTATTTTTTGTCATTTGTCGAAAAATTTTAAGCCCTGTGAAAATTTGCAAAAAATCTAAAGTGGTACTACGGTGATGAAACTGAACCACCTGATAGATAATTTTACGTAGAATCGACTGGTGAAAAGCACACATCGCTATCTCTAATAACACACATCGCTATCTCTAATAGTTTTTGAAATATTCGCGAAAAATGTTTATCGTTTTAGATTTTTTGATTTTTTCGAATTTTCAAAAGCTCATATCTCGGCAACTAGACGTTTTATCGAAGTTTTGCGGACAGATTCGGAAAGTACGCGTTTCGGAGCACCAAATATCCCGAAATCAGCGATATTTATTTTTTGTCATTTGTCGAAAAATATTAAGCCCTGTGAAAATTTGCAAAAAATCTAAAGTGGTCCTACGGTGATGAAACTGAACCACCTGATAGATAATTTTACGTAGAATCGACTGGTGAAAAGCACACATCGCTATCTCTAATAGTTTTTGAAATATTCGCGAAAAATGTTTAACGTTTTGGATTTTTTGATTTTTTCGAATTTTCAAAAGCTCATATCTCGGCAACTAGACGTTTTATCGAAGTTTTGCGGACAGATTCGGAAAGTACGCGTTTCGGAGCTCCAAATATCCCGAAATCAGCGATATTTATTTTTTGTCATTTGTCGAAAAATTTTACGCCACCCCCCCCTGTGAAAATTCGGAAAAAATGAGAAGTGGTCCTACGGTGATGAAACTGAACCACCTGATAGATAATTTTACGTAGAATCGACTGGCGAAAAGCACACATCGCTATCTCTAATAGTTTTTGAAATATTCGCAAAAAATGTTTATCGTTTTGGATTTTTTCGAATTTTCAAAAGCTCATATCTCGGCAACTAGACGTTTTATCGAAGTTTTGCGGCCAGATTCGGAAAGTACGCGTTTCGGAGCACCAAATATCCCGTAATCAGCGATATTTATTTTTTTTGTCATTTGTCGAAAAATTTTACGCCACCCCCCCCTGTGAAAATTCGGAAAAAATGAAAAGTGGTCCTACGGTGATGAAACTGAACCACCTGATAGATATTTTTACGTAGAATCGACTGGCGAAGAGCACACATCGCTATCTCTAATAGTTTTTGAAATATTAGCGAAAATTTTTTATCGTTTTGGATTTTTTGATTTTTTCGAATTTTCAAAAGCTCATATCTCGGCAACTAAACGTTTTATCGAAGTTTTGCGGACAGATTCGGAAAGTACGCGTTTCGGAGCATCAAATATCCCGAAATCAGCGATATTTATTTTTTGTCATTTGTCGAAAAATATTAAGCCCTGTGAAAATTTGCAAAAAATCTAAAGTGGTCCTACGGTGATGAAACTGAACCACCTGATAGATAATTTTACGTAGAATCGACTGGTGAAAAGCACACATCGCTATCTCTAATAGTTTTTGAAATATTCGCGAAAAATTTTTATCGTTTTGGATTTTTTGATTTTTTCGAATTTTCAAAAGCTCATATCTCGGCAACTAGACGTTTTATCGAAGTTTTGCGGACAGATTCGGAAAGTACGCGTTTCGGAGCACCAAATATCCCGAAATCAGCGATATTTATTTGTTGTCATTTGTCGAAAAATTTAAAGCCCTGTGAAAATTTGCAAAAAATCTAAAGTGGTACTACGGTGATGAAACTGAACCACCTGATAGATAATTTTACGTAGAATCGACTGGTGAAAAGCACACATCGCTATCTCTAATAGTTTTTGAAATATTCGCGAAAAATATTTATCGTTTTGGATTTTTTGACTTTTTCGAATTTTCAAAAGCTCATATCTCGGCAACTAGACGTTTTATCGAAGTTTTGCGGCCAGATTCGGAAAGTACGCATTTCGGAGCACCAAATATCCCGTAATCAGCGATATTTATTTTTTTTGTCATTTGTCGAAAAATTTTACGCCACCCCCCCCTGTGAAAATTCGGAAAAAATGAAAAGTGGTCCTACGGTGATGAAACTGAACCACCTGATAGATATTTTTACGTAGAATCGACTGGTGAAAAACACACATCGCTATCTCTAATAGTTTTTGAAATATTCGCGAAAATTTTTTATCGTTTTGGATTTTTTGATTTTTTCGAATTTTCAAAAGCTCATATCTCGGCAACTAGACGTTTTATCGAAGTTTTGCGGCCAGATTCGGAAAGTACGCGTTTCGGAACACCAAATATCCCGAAATCAGCGATATTTATTTTTTGTCATTTGTCGAAAAATTTTACGCCACCCCCCCCTGTGAAAATTCGGAAAAAATGAAAAGTGGTCCTACGGTGATGAAACTGAGCCACCTGATAGATAATTTTACGTAGAATCGACTGGCGAAGAGCACACATCGCTATCTCTAATAGTTTTTGAAATATTCGCGAAAAATGTTTATCGTTTTGGATTTTTTCGAATTTTCAAAAGCTCATATCTCGGCAACTAGACGTTTTATCGAAGTTTTGCGGGCAGATTCGGAAAGTACGCGTTTCGGAGCACCAAATATCCCGAAATCAGCGATATTTATTTTTTGTCATTTGTCGAAAAATTTTACGCCTCCCCTCCCTGTGAAAATTCGGAAAAAATGAAAAGTGGTCCTACGGTGATGAAACTGAACCACCTGATAGATAATTTTACGTAGAATCGACTGGCGAAAAGCACACATCGCTATCTCTAATAGTTTTTGAAATATTCGCGAAAAATGTTTATCGTTTTGGATTTTTTTATTTTTTGTCATTTGTCGAAAAATTTTACGCCACCCCCCCCTGTGAAAATTCGGAAATATTGAAAAGTGGTCCTACGGTGATGAAACTGAACCACCTAATAGATAATTTTACGTAGAATCGACTGGCGAAAAGCACACATCGCTATCTCTAATAGTTTTTGAAATATTCGTGAAAAATGTTTATCGTTTTGAATTTTTTGATTTTTTCGAATTTTCAAAAGCTCATATCTCGGCAACTAGACGTTTTATCGAAGTTTTGCGGACAGATTCGGAAACTACGCGTTTCGGAGCACCAAATATCCCGAAATCAGCGATATTTATTTTTTGTCATTTGTCGAAAAATTTTAAGCCCTGTGAAAATTTGCAAAAAATCTAAAGTGGTATTACGGTGATGAAACTGAACCACCTGATAGATAATTTTACGTAGAATCGACTGGTGAAAAGCACACATCGCTATCTCTAATAGTTTTTGAAATATTCGCGAAAAATGTTTATCGTTTTGGATTTTTTGACTTTTTCGAATTTTCAAAAGCTCATATCTCGGCAACTAGACGTTTTATCGAAGTTTTGCGGCCAGATTCGGAAAGTACGCGTTTCGGAGCACCAAATATCCCGAAATCAGCGATATTTATTTTTTGTCATTTGTCGAAAAATTTTACGCCACCCCCCCCTGTGAAAATTCGGAAAAAATGAAAAGTGGTCCTACGGTGATGAAACTGAACCACCTGATAGATAATTTTACGTAGAATCGACTGGCGAAGAGCACACATCGCTATCTCTAATAGTTTTTGAAATATTAGCGAAAATTTTTTATCGTTTTGGATTTTTTGATTTTTTCGAATTTTCAAAAGCTCATATCTCGGCAACTAGACGTTTTATCGAAGTTTTGCGGACAGATTCGGAAAGTACGCGTTTCGGAGCACCAAATATCCCGAAATCAGCGATATTTATTTTTTGTCATTTGTCGAAAAATATTAAGCCCTGTGAAAATTTGCAAAAAATCTAAAGTGGTCCTACGGTGATGAAACTGAACCACCTGATAGATAATTTTACGTAGAATCGATTGGTGAAAAGCACACATCGCTATCTCTAATAGTTTTTGAAATATTCGCGAAAAATATTTATCGTTTTGGATTTTTTGATTTTTTCGAATTTTCAAAAGCTCATATCTCGGCAACTAGACGTTTTATCGAAGTTTTGCGGCCAGATTCGGAAAGTACGCGTTTCGGAGCACCAAATATCCCGAAATCAGCGATATTTATTTTTTGTCATTTGTCGAAAAATATTAAGCCCTGTGAAAATTTGCAAAATATCTAAAGTGGTCCTACGGTGATGAAACTGAACCACCTGATAGATAATTTTACGTAGAATCGACTGGTGAAAAGCACACATCGCTATCTCTAATAGTTTTTGAAATATTCGCGAAAAATGTTTATCGTTTTGGATTTTTTGACTTTTTCGAATTTTCAAAAGCTCATATCTCGGCAACCAGACGTTTTATCGAAGGTTTGCGGCCAGATTCGGGAAATACGCGTTTCGGAGCACCAAATATCCCGTAATCAGCGATATTTATTTTTTTGTCATTTGTCGAAAAATTTTACCCCACCCCCCTCTGTGAAAATTCGGAAAGAATGAAAAGTGGTCCTACGGTGATGAAACTGAACCACCTGATAGATAATTTTACGTAGAATCGACTGGTGAAAAGCACACATCGCTATCTCTAATAGTTTTTGAAATATTCGCGAAAAATGTTTATCGTTTTGGATTTTTTGACTTTTTCGAATTTTCAAAAGCTCATATCTCGGCAACTAGACGTTTTATCGAAGTTTTGCGGCCAGATTCGGAAAGTACGCGTTTCGGAGCACCAAATATCCCGTAATCAGCGATATTTCTTTTTTTGTCATTTGTCGAAAAATTTTACGCCACCCCGCCCCTGTGAAAATTCGGAAAAAATGAAAAGTGGTCCTACGGTGATGAAACTGAACCACCTGTTAGATAATTTTACGTAGAATCGACCGGTGGAAAACACACATCGCTATCTCTAATAGTTTTTGAAATATTCGCGAAAAATGTTTATCGTTTTAGATTTTTTGATTTTTTCGAATTTTCAAAAGCTCATATCTCGGCAACTAGACGTTTTATCGAAGTTTTGCGGACAGATTCGGAAAGTACGCGTTTCGGAGCACCAAATATCCCGAAATCAGCGATATTTATTTTTTGTCATTTGTCGAAAAATATTAAGCCCTGTGAAAATTTGCAAAAAATCTAAAGTGGTCCTACGGTGATGAAACTGAACCACCTGATAGATAATTTTACGTAGAATCGACTGGTGAAAAGCACACATCGCTATCTCTAATAGTTTTTGAAATATTCGCGAAAAATGTTTATCCTTTTGGATTTTTTGACTTTTTCGAATTTTCAAAAGCTCATATCTCGGCAACTAGACGTTTTAACGAAGTTTTGCGGCCAGATTCGGAAAGTACGCGTTTCGGAGCTCCAAATATCCCGAAATCAGCGATATTTATTTTTTGTCATTTGTCGAAAAATTTTACGCCACCCCCCCCTGTGAAAATTCGGAAAAAATGAGAAGTGGTCCTACGGTGATGAAACTGAACCACCTGATAGATAATTTTACGTAGAATCGACTGGCGAAAAGCACACATCGCTATCTCTAATAGTTTTTGAAATATTCGCAAAAAATGTTTATCGTTTTGGATTTTTTCGAATTTTCAAAAGCTCATATCTCGGCAACTAGACGTTTTATCGAAGTTTTGCGGCCAGATTCGGAAAGTACGCGTTTCGGAGCACCAAATATCCCGTAATCAGCGATATTTATTTTTTTTGTCATTTGTCGAAAAATTTTACGCCACCCCCCCTGTGAAAATTCGGAAAAAATGAAAAGTGGTCCTACGGTGATGAAACTGAACCACCTGATAGATATTTTTACGTAGAATCGACTGGTGAAGAACACACATCGCTATCTCTAATAGTTTTTGAAATATTCGCGAAAATTTTTTATCGTTTTGGATTTTTTGATTTTTTCGAATTTTCAAAAGCTCATATCTCGGCAACTAGACGTTTTACCGAAGTTTTGCGGCCAGATTCGGAAAGTACGCGTTTCGGAGCACCAAATATCCCGAAATCAGCGATATTTATTTTTTGTCATTTGTCGAAAAATTTTACGCCACCCCCCCCTGTGAAAATTCGGAAAAAATGAAAAGTGGTCCTACGGTGATGAAACTGAACCACCTGATAGATAATTTTACGTAGAATCGACTAGCGAAGAGCACACATCGCTATCTCTAATAGTTTTTGAAATATTAGCGAAAATTTTTTATCGTTTTGGATTTTTTGATTTTTTCGAATTTTCAAAAGCTCATATCTCGGCAACTAAACGTTTTATCGAAGTTTTGCGGACAGATTCGGAAAGTACGCGTTTCGGAGCATCAAATATCCCGAAATCAGCGATATTTATTTTTTGTCATTTGTCGAAAAATATTAAGCCCTGTGAAAATTTGCAAAAAATCTAAAGTGGTCCTACGGTGATGAAACTGAACCACCTGATAGATAATTTTACGTAGAATCGACTGGTGAAAAGCACACATCGCTATCTCTAATAGTTTTTGAAATATTCGCGAAAAATTTTTATCGTTTTGGATTTTTTGATTTTTTCGAATTTTCAAAAGCTCATATCTCGGCAACTAGACGTTTTATCGAAGTTTTGCGGACAGATTCGGAAAGTACGCGTTTCGGAGCACCAAATTTCCCGTAATCAGCGATATTTATTTTATTGTCATTTGTCGAAAAATTTTACGCCACCCCCCCCTGTGAAAATTCGGAAAAAATAAAAAGTGGTCCTACGGTGATGAAACTGAACCACCTGATAGATAATTTTACGTAGAATCGACTGGCGAAAAGCACACATCGCTATCTCTAATAGTTTTTGAAATATTAGCGACATTTTTTTATCGTTTTGGATTTTTTGATTTTTTCGAATTTTCAAAAGCTCATATCTCGGCAACTAAACGTTTTATCGAAGTTTTGCGGACAGATTCGGAAAGTACGCGTTTCGGAGCACCAAATATCCCGAAATCAGCGATATTTATTTTTTGTCATTTGTCGAAAAATATTAAGCCCTGTGAAAATATGCAAAATATCTAAAGTGGTCCTACGGTGATGAAACTGAACCACCTGATAGATAATTTTACGTAGAATCGACTGGTGAAAAGCACACATCGCTATCTCTAATAGTTTTTGAAATATTCGCGAAAAATGTTTATCGTTTTGGATTTTTTAACTTTTTCGAATTTTCAAAAGCTCATATCTCGGCAACTAGACGTTTTATCGAAGTTTTGCGGCCAGATTCGGAAAGTACGCGTTTCGGAGCACCAAATATCCCGTAATCAGCGATATTTATTTTTTTGTCATTTGTCGAAAAATTTTACGCCACCCCCCTCTGTGAAAATTCGGAAAGAATGAAAAGTGGTCCTACGGTGATGAAACTGAACCACCTGATAGATAATTTTACGTAGAATCGACTGGTGAAAAGCACACATCGCTATCTCTAATAGTTTTTCAAATATTCGCGAAAAATGTTTATCGTTTTGGATTTTTTGACTTTTTCGAATTTTCAAAAGCTCATATCTCGGCAACTAGATGTTTTATCGAAGTTTTGCGGCCAGATTCGGAAAGTACGCGTTTCGGAGCACCAAATATCCCGTAATCAGCGATATTTCTTTTTTTGTCATTTGTCGAAAAATTTTACGCCACCCCCGCCCCTGTGAAAATTCGGAAAAAATGAAAAGTGGTCCTACGGTGATGAAACTGAACCACCTGATAGATAATTTTACGTAGAATCGACCGGTGAAAAACACACATCGCTATCTCTAATAGTTTTTGAAATATTCGCGAAAAATGTTTATCGTTTTAGATTTTTTGATTTTTTCGAATTTTCAAAAGCTCATATCTCGGCAACTAGACGTTTTATCGAAGTTTTGCGGACAGATTCGGAAAGTACGCGTTTCGGAGCACCAAATATCCCGAAATCAGCGATATTTATTTTTTGTCATTTGTCGAAAAATATTAAGCCCTGTGAAAATTTGCAAAAAATCTAAAGTGGTCCTACGGTGATGAAACTGAACCACCTGATAGATAATTTTACGTAGAATCGACTGGTGAAAAGCACACATCGCTATCTCTAATAGTTTTTGAAATATTCGCGAAAAATGTTTATCGTTTTGGATTTTTTGATTTTTTCGAATTTTCAAAAGCTCATATCTCGGCAACTAGACGTTTTATCGAAGTTTTGCGGACAGATTCGGAAAGTACGCGTTTCGGAGCACCAAATATCCCGAAATCAGCGATATTTATTTTTTGTCATTTGTCGAAAAATTTTAAGCCCTGTGAAAATTTGCAAAAAATCTAAAGTGGTACTACGGTGATGAAACTGAACCACCTGATAGATAATTTTACGTAGAATCGACTGGTGAAAAGCACACATCGCTATCTCTAATAGTTTTTGAAATATTCGCGAAAAATGTTTATCGTTTTGGATTTTTTGATTTTTTCGAATTTTCAAAAGCTCATATCTCGGCAACTAGACGTTTTATCGAAGTTTTGCGGACAGATTCGGAAAGTACGCGTTTCGGAGCTCCAAATATCCCGAAATCAGCGATATTTATTTTTTGTCATTTGTCGAAAAATTTTACGCCACCCCCCCCTGTGAAAATTCGGAAAAAATGAGAAGTGGTCCTACGGTGATGAAACTGAACCACCTGATAGATAATTTTACGTAGAATCGACTGGCGAAAAGCACACATCGCTATCTCTAATAGTTTTTGAAATATTCGCAAAAAATGTTTATCGTTTTGGATTTTTTCGAATTTTCAAAAGCTCATATCTCGGCAACTAGACGTTTTATCGAAGTTTTGCGGCCAGATTCGGAAAGTACGCGTTTCGGAGCACCAAATATCCCGTAATCAGCGATATTTATTTTTTTTGTCATTTGTCGAAAAATTTTACGCCACCCCCCCCTGTGAAAATTCGGAAAAAATGAAAAGTGGTCCTACGGTGATGAAACTGAACCACCTGATAGATATTTTTACGTAGAATCGACTGGTGAAAAACACACATCGCTATCTCTAATAGTTTTTGAAATATTCGCGAAAATTTTTTATCGTTTTGGATTTTTTGATTTTTTCGAATTTTCAAAAGCTCATATCTCGGCAACTAGACGTTTTATCGAAGTTTTGCGGCCAGATTCGGAAAGTACGCGTTTCGGAGCACCAAATATCCCGAAATCAGCGATATTTATTTTTTGTCATTTGTCGAAAAATTTTACGCCACCCCCCTCTGTGAAAATTCGGAAAAAATGAAAAGTGGTCCTACGGTGATGAAACTGAACCACCTGATATATAATTTTACGTAGAATCGACTGGCGAAGAGCACACATCGCTATCTCTAATAGTTTTTGAAATATTAGCGAAAATTTTTTATCGTTTTGGATTTTTTGATTTTTTCGAATTTTCAAAAGCTCATATCTCGGCAACTAAACGTTTTATCGAAGTTTTGCGGACAGATTCGGAAAGTACGCGTTTCGGAGCATCAAATATCCCGAAATCAGCGATATTTATTTTTTGTCATTTGTCGAAAAATATTAAGCCCTGTGAAAATTTGCAAAAAATCTAAGGTGGTCCTACGGTGATGAAACTGAACCACCTGATAGATAATTTTACGTAGAATCGACTGGTGAAAAGCACACATCGCTATCTCTAATAGTTTTTGAAATATTCGCGAAAAATTTTTATCGTTTTGGATTTTTTGATTTTTTCGAATTTTCAAAAGCTCATATCTCGGCAACTAGACGTTTTATCGAAGTTTTGCGGACAGATTCGGAAAGTACGCGTTTCGGAGCACCAAATATCCCGAAATCAGCGATATTTATTTTTTGTCATTTGTCGAAAAATTTTAAGCCCTGTGAAAATTTGCAAAAAATCTAAAGTGGTACTACGGTGATGAAACTGAACCACCTGATAGATAATTTTACGTAGAATCGACTGGTGAAAAGCACACATCGCTATCTCTAATAGTTTTTGAAATATTCGCGAAAAATATTTATCGTTTTGGATTTTTTGACTTTTTCGAATTTTCAAAAGCTCATATCTCGGCAACTAGACGTTTTATCGAAGTTTTGCGGCCAGATTCGGAAAGTACGCATTTCGGAGCACCAAATATCCCGTAATCAGCGATATTTATTTTTTTTGTCATTTGTCGAAAAATTTTACGCCACCCCCCCCTGTGAAAATTCGGAAAAAATGAAAAGTGGTCCTACGGTGATGAAACTGAACCACCTGATAGATATTTTTACGTAGAATCGACTGGTGAAAAACACACATCGCTATCTCTAATAGTTTTTGAAATATTCGCGAAAATTTTTTATCGTTTTGGATTTTTTGATTTTTTCGAGTTTTCAAAAGCTCATATCTCGGCAACTAGACGTTTTATCGAAGTTTTGCGGCCAGATTCGGAAAGTACGCGTTTCGGAACATCAAATATCCCGAAATCAGCGATATTTATATTTTGTCATTTGTCGAAAAATTTTACGCCACCCCCCCCTGTGAAAATTCGGAAAAAATGAAAAGTGGTCCTACGGTGATGAAACTGAACCACCTGATAGATAATTTTACGTAGAATCGACTGGCGAAGAGCACACATCGCTATCTCTAATAGTTTTTGAAATATTAGCGAAAATTTTTTATCGTTTTGGATTTTTTGATTTTTTCGAATTTTCAAAAGCTCATATCTCGGCAACTAAACGTTTTATCGAAGTTTTGCGGACAGATTCGGAAAGTACGCGTTTCGGAGCATCAAATATCCCGAAATCAGCGATATTTATTTTTTGTCATTTGTCGAAAAATATTAAGCTCTGTGAAAATTTGCAAAAAATCTAAAGTGGTCCTACGGTGATGAAACTGAACCACCTGATAGATAATTTTACGTAGAATCGACTGGTGAAAAGCACACATCGCTATCTCTAATAGTTTTTGAAATATTCGCGAAAAATGTTTATCCTTTTGGATTTTTTGACTTTTTCGAATTTTCAAAAGCTCATATCTCGGCAACTAGACGTTTTAACGAAGTTTTGCGGCCAGATTCGGAAAGTACGCGTTTCGGAGCTCCAAATATCCCGAAATCAGCGATATTTATTTTTTGTCATTTGTCGAAAAATTTTACGCCACCCCCCCCCTGTGAAAATTCGGAAAAAATGAGAAGTGGTCCTACGGTGATGAAACTGAACCACCTGATAGATAATTTTACGTAGAATCGACTGGCGAAGAGCACACATCGCTATCTCTAATAGTTTTTGAAATATTCGCGAAAATTTTTTATCGTTTTGGATTTTTTGATTTTTTCGAATTTTCAAAAGCTCATATCTCGGCAACTAAACGTTTTATCGAAGTTTTGCGGACAGATTCGGAAAGTACGCGTTTCGGAGCATCAAATATCCCGAAATCAGCGATATTTATTTTTTGTCATTTGTCGAAAAATATTAAGCCCTGTGAAAATTTGCAAAAAATCTAAAGTGGTACTACGGTGATGAAACTGAACCACCTGATAGATAATTTTACGTAGAATCGACTGGTGAAAAGCACACATCGCTATCTCTAATAGTTTTTGAAATATTCGCGAAAAATATTTATCGTTTTGGATTTTTTGACTTTTTCGAATTTTCAAAAGCTCATATCTCGGCAACTAGACGTTTTATCGAAGTTTTGCGGCCAGATTCGGAAAGTACGCGTTTCGGAGCACCAAATTTCCCGTAATCAGCGATATTTATTTTTTTGTCATTTGTCGAAAAATTTTACGCCACCCCCCCCTGTGAAAATTCGGAAAAAAATGAAAAGTGGTCCTACGGTGATGAAACTGAACCACCTGATAGATAATTTTACGTAGAATCGACTGGCGAAAAGCACACATCGCTATCTCTAATAGTTTTTGAAATATTCGCGAAAAATGTTTATCGTTTTGGATTTTTTTGACTTTTTCGAATTTTCAAAAGCTCATATCTCGGCAACTAGACGTTTTATCGAAGTTTTGCGGCCAGATTCGGAAAGTACGCGTTTCGGAGCACCAAATATCCCGAAATCAGCGATATTTATTTTTTGTCATTTGTCGAAAAATTTTACGCCACCCCCCCCTGTGAAAATTCGGGAAAAATGAAAAGTGGTCCTACGGTGATGAAAGTGAACCACCTGATAGATAATTTTACGTAGAATCGACCGGTGAAAAACACACATCGCTATCTCTAATAGTTTTTGAAATATTCGCGAAAATTTTTTATCGTTTTGGATTTTTTGATTTTTTCGAATTTTCAAAAGCTCATATCTCGGCAACTAGACGTTTTATCGAAGTTTTGCGGACAGATTCGGAAAGTACGCGTTTTGGAGCACCAAATATCCCGAAAACAGCGATATTTATTTTTTGTCATTTGTCGAAAAATATTAAGCCCTGTGAAAATTTGCAAAAAATCTAAAGTGGTAGTACGGTGATGAAACTGAACCACCTGATAGATAATTTTACGTAGAATCGACTGGTGAAAAGCACACATCGCTATCTCTAATACTTTTTGAAATATTCGCGAAAAATATTTATCGTTTTAGATTTTTTGACTTTTTCGAATTTTCGAAAGCTCATATCTCGGCAACTAGACGTTTTATCGAAGTTTTGCGGCCAGATTCGGAAAGTACGCATTTCGGAGCACCAAATATCCCGTAATCAGCGATATTTATTTTTTTTGTCATTTGTCGAAAAATATTAAGCCCTGTGAAAATTTGCAAAAAATCTAAAGTGGTACTACGGTGATGAAACTGAACCACCTGATAGATAATTTTACGTAGAATCGACTGGTGAAAAGCACACATCGCTATCTCTAATAGTTTTTGAAATATTCGCGAAAAATATTTATCGTTTTGGATTTTTTGACTTTTTCGAATTTTCAAAAGCTCATATCTCGGCAACTAGACGTTTTATCGAAGTTTTGCGGCCAGATTCGGAAAGTACGCGTTTCGGAGCACCAAATTTCCCGTAATCAGCGATATTTATTTTTTTGTCATTTGTCGAAAAATTTTACGCCACCCCCCCCTGTGAAAATTCGGAAAAAATGAAAAGTGGTCCTACGGTGATGAAACTGAACCACCTGATAGATAATTTTACGTAGAATCGACTGGCGAAAAGCACACATCGCTATCTCTAATAGTTTTTGAAATATTCGCGAAAAATGTTTATCGTTTTGGATTTTTTGACTTTTTCGAATTTTCAAAAGCTCATATCTCGGCAACTAGACGTTTTATCGAAGTTTTGCGGCCAGATTCGGAAAGTACGCGTTTCGGAGCACCAAATATCCCGAAATCAGCGATATTTATTTTTTGTCATTTGTCGAAAAATTTTACGCCACCCCCCCCCTGTGAAAATTCGGGAAAAATGAAAAGTGGTCCTACGGTGATGAAACTGAACCACCTGATAGATAATTTTACGTAGAATCGACCGGTGAAAAACACACATCGCTATCTCTAATAGTTTTTGAAATATTCGCGAAAATTTTTTATCGTTTTGGATTTTTTGATTTTTTCGAATTTTCAAAAGCTCATATCTCGGCAACTAGACGTTTTATCGAAGTTTTGCGGACAGATTCGGAAAGTACGCGTTTTGGAGCACCAAATATCCCGAAAACAGCGATATTTATTTTTTGTCATTTGTCGAAAAATATTAAGCCCTGTGAAAATTTGCAAAAAATCTAAAGTGGTACTACGGTGATGAAACTGAACCACCTGATAGATAATTTTACGTAGAATCGACTGGTGAAAAACACACATCGCTATCTCTAATAGTTTTTGAAATATTCGCGAAAAATGTTTATCCTTTTGGATTTTTTGACTTTTTCGAATTTTCAAAAGCTCATATCTCGGCAACTAGACGTTTTAACGAAGTTTTGCGGCCAGATTCGGAAAGTACGAGTTTCGGAGCTCCAAATATCCCGAAATCAGCGATATTTATTTTTTGTCATTTGTCGAAAAATATTAAGCCCTGTGAAAATATTCGCGCGAAAAATGTTTATCGTTTTGGATTTTTTCGAATTTTCAAAAGCTCATATCTCGGCAACTAGACGTTTTATCGAAGTTTTGCGGACAGATTCGGAAAGTACGCATTTCGGAGCACCAAATATCCCGAAATCAGCGATATTTATTTTTTGTCATTTGTCGAAAAATTTTACGCCACCCCCCCCTGTGAAAATTCGGAAATATGAAAAGTGGTCCTACGGTGATGAAACTGAACCACCTGATAGATAATTTTACGTAGAATCGACTGGTGAAAAGCACACATCGCTATCTCTAATAGTTTTTGAAATATTCGCGAAAAATGTTTATCGTTTTGGATTTTTTGACTTTTTCGAATTTTCAAAAGCTCATATCTCGGCAACTAGACGTTTTATCGAAGTTTTGCGGCCAGATTCGGAAAGTACGCGTTTCGGAGCACCAAATATCCCGTAATCAGCGATATTTATTTTTTTGTCATTTGTCGAAAAATTTTACGCCACCCCCCCTGTGAAAATTCGGAAAAAATGAAAAGTGGTCCTACGGCGATGAAACTGAACCACCTGATAGATAATTTTACGTAGAAACGACCGGTGAAAAACACACATCGCTATCTCTAATAGTTTTTGAAATATTCGCGAAAAATGTTTATCGTTTTGGAATTTTTGACTTTTTCGAATTTTCAAAAGCTCATATCTCGGCAACTAGACGTTTTATCGAAGTTTTGCGGCCAGATTCGGAAAGTACGCGTTTCGGAGCACCAAATATCCCGTAATCAGCGATATTTATTTTTTTTGTCATTTGTCGAAAAATTTTACGCCACCCCCCTCTGTGAAAATTCGGAAAAAATGAAAAGTGGTCCTACGGTGATGAAACTGAACCACCTGATAGATAATTTTACGTAGAATCGACTGGCGAAAAGCACACATCGCTATCTCTAATAGTTTTTGAAATATTCGCGAAAAATGTTTATCGTTTTGGATTTTTTGACTTTTTCGAATTTTCAAAGGCCCATATGTCGGCAACTAGACGTTTTAACGAAGTTTTGCGGCCAGATTCGGAAAGTACGCGTTTCGGAGCACCAAATATCCCGTAAACAGCGATATTTCTTTTTTTGTCATTTGTCGAAAAATGTTACGCCAGCCCCCCCTGTGAAAATTCGGAAAAAATGAAAAGTGGTCTTACGGTGATGAAACTGAACCACCTGATAGATAATTTTACGTAGAATCGACCGGTGAAAAACACACATCGTTATCTCTAATAGTTTTTGAAATATTCGCGAAAATTTTTTATCCTTTTGGATTTTTTGATTTTTTCGAATTTTCAAAAGCTCATATCTCGGCAACTAGACGTTTTATCGAAGTTTTGCGGACAGATTCGGAAAGTACGCGTTTCGGAGCACCAAATATCCCGAAATCAGCGATATTTATTTTTTGTCATTTGTCGAAAAATATTAAGCCCTGTGAAAATTTGCAAAAAATCTAAAGTGGTCCTACGGTGATGAAACTGAACCACCTGATAGATAATTTTACGTAGAATCGACTGGTGAAAAGCACACATCGCTATCTCTAATAGTTTTTGAAATATTCGCGAAAAATGTTTATCGTTTTGGATTTTTTCGAATTTTCAAAAGCTCATATCTCGGCAACTAGACGTTTTATCGAAGTTTTCCTGACAGATTCGGAAAGTACGCGTTTCGGAGCACCAAATATCCCGTAATCAGCGATATTTATTTTTTGTCATTTGTCGAAAAATTTTACGCCTCCCCCCCCTGTGAAAATTCGGAAAAAATGAAAAGTGGTCCTACGGTGATGAAACTGAACCACCTGATAGATAATTTTACGTAGAATCGACTGGCGAAAAGCACACATCGCTATCTCTAATAGGATTTGAAATATTCGCGAAAAATGTTTATCGTTTTGGATTTTTTGATTTTTTTCGAATTTTCAAAAGCTCATATCTCGGCAACTAGACGTTTTATCGAAGTTTTGCGGCCAGATTCGGAAAGTACGCGTTTCGGAGCACCAAATATCCCGAAATCAGCGATATTTATTTTTTGTCATTTGTCGAAAAATTTTACGCCTCCCCCCCCTGTGAAAATTCGGAAAAAATGAAAAGTGGTCCTACGGTGATGAAACTGAACCACCTGATAGATAATTTAACGTAGAATCGACTGGCGAAAAGCACACATCGCTATCTCTAATAGTTTTTGAAATATTCGCGAAAAATGTTTATCGTTTTGGATTTTTTGACTTTTTCGAATTTTCAAAAGCTCATATCTCGGCAACTAGACGTTTTATCGAAGTTTTGCGGCCAGATTCGGAAAGTACGCGTTTCGGAGCACCAAATATCCCGTAATCAGCGATATTTATTTTTTTGTCATTTGTCGAAAAATTTTACGCCACCCCCCCTGTGAAAATTCGGAAAAAATGAAAAGTGGTCCTACGGCGATGAAACTGAACCACCTGATAGATAATTTTACGTAGAAACGACCGGTGAAAAAACACATCGCTATCTCTAATAGTTCTTGAAATATTCGCGAAAAATGTTTATCGTTTTGGAATTTTTGACTTTTTCGAATTTTCAAAAGCTCATATCTCGGCAACTAGACGTTTTATCGAAGTTTTGCGGCCAGATTCGGAAAGTACGCGTTTCGGAGCACCAAATATCCCGTAATCAGCGATATTTATTTTTTTTGTCATTTGTCGAAAAATTTTACGCCATCCCCCTCTGTGAAAATTCGGAAAAAATGAAAAGTGGTCCTACGGTGATGAAACTGAACCACCTGATAGATAATTTTACGTAGAATCGACTGGCGAAAAGCACACATCGCTATCTCTAATAGTTTTTGAAATATTCGCGAAAAATGTTTATCGTTTTGGATTTTTTGACTTTTTCGAATTTTCAAAGGCTCATATGTCGGCAACTAGACGTTTTATCGAAGTTTTGCGGCCAGATTCGGAAAGTACGCGTTTCGGAGCACCAAATATCCCGTAAACAGCGATATTTCTTTTTTTGTCATTTGTCGAAAAATGTTACGCCAGCCCCCCCTGTGAAAATTCGGAAAAAATGAAAAGTGATCCTACGGTGATGAAACTGAACCACCTGATAGATAATTTTACGTAGAATCGACTGGCGAAAAGCACACATCGCTATCTCTAATAGTTTTTGAAATATTCGCGAAAATTTTTTATCGTTTTGGATTTTTTGATTTTTTCGAATTTTCAAAAGCTCATATCTCGGCAACTAGACGTTCTATCGAAGTTTTGCGGACAGATTCGGAAAGTACGCGTTTCGGAGCACCAAATATCCCGAAATCAGCGATATTTATTTTTTGTCATTTGTCGAAAAATATTAAGCCCTGTGAAAATTAGCAAAAAATCTAAAGTGGTCCTACGGTGATGAAACTGAACCACCTGATAGATAATTTTACGTAGAATCGACCGGTGAAAAGCACACATCGCTATCTCTAATAGTTTTTTAAATATTAGCGAAAAATTTTTATCGTTTTGGATTTTTTGATTTTTTCGAATTTTCAAAAGCTCATATCTCGGCAACTAGACGTTTTATCGAAGTTTTGCGGACAGATTCGGAAAGTACGCGTTTCGGAGCATCAAATATCCCGAAATCAGCGATATTTATTTTTTGTCATTTGTCGAAAAATATTAAGCCCTGTGAAAATTTGCAAAAAATCTAAAGTGGTCCTACGGTGATGAAACTGAACCACCTGATAGATAATTTTACGTAGAATCGACCGGTGAAAAGCACACATCGCTATCTCTAATAGTTTTTGAAATATTAGCGAAAAATTTTTATCGTTTTGGATTTTTGATTTTTTCGAATTTTCAAAAGCTCATATCTCGGCAACTAGACGTTTTATCGAAGTTTTGCGGACAGATTCGGAAAGTACCCGTTTCGGAGCACCAAATATCCCGAAATCAGCGATATTTATTTTTTGTCATTTGTCGAAAAATTTTAAGCCCTGTGAAAATTTGCAAAAAATCTAAAGTGGTACTACGGTCATGAAACTGAACCACCTGATAGATAATTTTACGTAGAATCGACTGGTGAAAAGCACACATCGCTATCTCTAATAGTTTTTGAAATATTCGCCAAAAATGTTTATCGTTTTGGATTTTTTGACTTTTTCGAATTTTCAAAAGCTCATATCTCGGCAACTAGTCGTTTTATCGAAGTTTTGCGGCCAGATTCGGAAAGTACGCGTTTCGGAGCACCAAATATCCCGTAATCAGCGATATTTATTTTTTTGTCATTTGTCGAAAAATTTTACGCCACCCCCCCCGGTAAAAAATTCGGAAAAAATGAAAAGTGGTCCTACGGTGATGAAACTGAACCACCTGATAGATAATTTTACGTAGAATCGACTGGTGAAAAGCACACATCGCTATCTCTAATAGTTTTTGAAATATTCGCGAAAAATGTTTATCGTTTTGGATTTTTTGACTTTTTCGAATTTTCAAAAGCTCATATCTCGGCAACTAGACGTTTTATCGAAGTTTTGCGGCCAGATTCGGAAAGTACGCGTTTCGGAGCACCAAATATCCCTTAATCAGCGATATTTATCTTTTTGTCATTTGTCGAAAAATTTTACGCCACCCCCCCTGTGAAAATTCGGAAAAAATGAAAAGTGGTCCTACGGCGATGAAACTGAACCACCTGATAGATAATTTTACGTAGAAATGACCGGTGAAAAACACACATCGCTATCTCTAATAGTTTTTGAAATATTCGCGAAAAATATTTATCGTTTTGGAATTTTTGACTTTTTCGAATTTTCAAAAGCTCATATCTCGGCAACTAGACGTTTTATCGAAGTTTTGCGGCCAGATTCGGAAAGTACGCGTTTCGGAGCACCAAATATCCCGTAATCAGCGATATTTATTCTTTTGTCATTTGTCGAAAAATTTTACGCCACCCCCCTCTGTGAAAATTCGGAAAAAATGAAAAGTGGTCCTACGGTGATGAAACTGAACCACCTGATAGATAATTTTACGTAGAATCGACTGGTGAAAAGCACACATCGCTATCTCTAATAGTTTTTGAAATATTCGCGAAAAATGTTTATCGTTTTGGATTTTTTGACTTTTTCGAATTTTCAAAGGCTCATATGTCGGCAACTAGACGTTTTATCGAAGTTTTGCGGCCAGATTCGGAAAGTACGCGTTTCGGAGCACCAAATATCCCGTAATCAGCGATATTTCTTTTTTTGTCATTTGTCGAAAAATGTTACGCCAGCCCCCCCTGTGAAAATTCGGAAAAAATGAAAAGTGGTCTTACGGTGATGAAACTGAACCACCTGATAGATAATTTTACGTAGAATCGACCGGTAAAAAACACACATCGCTATCTCTAATAGTTTTTGAAATATTCGCGAAAATTTTTTATCCTTTTGGATTTTTTGATTTTTTCGAATTTTCAAAAGCTCATATCTCGGCAACTAGACGTTTTATCGAAGTTTTGCGGACAGATTCGGAAAGTACGCGTTTCGGAGCACCAAATATCCCCAAATCAGCGATATTTATTTTTTGTCATTTGTCGAAAAATATTAAGCCCTGTGAAAATTTGCAAAAAATCTAAAGTGGTCCTACGGTGATGAAACTGAACCACCTGATAGATAATTTTACGTAGAATCGACTGGTGAAAAGCACACATCGCTATCTCTAATAGTTTTTGAAATATTCGCGAAAAATGTTTATCGTTTTGGATTTTTTGACTTTTTCGAATTTTCAAAAGCTCATATCTCGACAACTAGACGTTTTATCGAAGTTTTGCGGCCAGATTCGGAAAGTACGCGTTTCGGAGCACCAAATATCCCGTAATCAGCGATATTTATTTTTTTTGTCATTTGTCGAAAAATTTTACGCCACCCCCCCTGTGAAAATTCGGAAAAAATGAAAAGTGGTCCTACGGCGATGAAACTGAACCACCTGATAGATAATTTTACGTAGAAACGACCGGTGAAAAACACACATCGCTATCTCTAATAGTTTTTGAAATATTAGCGAAAAATTTTTATCGTTTTGGATTTTTTGATTTTTTCGAATTTTCAAAAGCTCATATATCGGCAACTAGACGTTTTATCGAAGTTTTGCGGACAGATTCGGAAAGTACCCGTTTCGGAGCACCAAATATCCCGAAATCAGCGATATTTATTTTTTGTCATTTGTCGAAAAATTTTAAGCCCTGTGAAAATTTGCAAGAAATCTAAAGTGGTACTACGGTGATGAAGCTGAACCACCTGATAGATAATTTTACGTAGAATCGACTGGTGAAAAGCACACATCGCTATCTCTAATAGTTTTTGAAATATTCGCGAAAAATGTTTATCGTTTTGGATTTTTTGACTTTTTCGAATTTTCAAAAGCTCATATCTCGACAACTAGACGTTTTATCGAAGTTTTGCGGCCAGATTCGGAAAGTACGCGTTTCGGAGCACCAAATATCCCGTAATCAGCGATATTTATTTTTTTGTCATTTGTCGAAAAATTTTACGCCACCCCCCCCCCTGTGAAAATTCGGAAAAAATGAAAAGTGGTCCTACGGTGATGAAACTGAACCACCTGATAGATATTTTTACGTAGAATCGACTGGTGAAAAGCACACATCGCTATCTCTAATAGTTTTTGAAATATTCGCGAAAAATGTTTATCGTTTTGGATTTTTTGACTTTTTCGAATTTTCAAAAGCTCATATCTCGACAACTAGACGTTTTATCGAAGTTTTGCGGCCAGATTCGGAAAGTACGCGTTTCGGAGCACCAAATATCCCGTAATCAGCGATATTTATTTTTTTGTCATTTGTCGAAAAATTTTACGCCACCCCCCCCTGTGAAAATTCGGAAAAAATGAAAAGTGGTCGTACGGTGATGAAACTGAACCACCTGATAGATATTTTTACGTAGAATCGACTGGTGAAAAACACACATCGCTATCTCTAATAGTTTTTGAAATATTCGCGAAAAATGTTTATCCTTTTGGATTTTTTGACTTTTTCGAACTTTCAAAAGCTCATCTCTCGGCAACTAGACGTTTTAACGAAGTTTTGCGGCCAGATTCGGAAAGTACGCGTTTCGGAGCTCCAAATATCCCGAAATCAGCGATATTTATTTTTTGTCATTTGTCGAAAAATTTTACGCCACCCCCCCCCCCCTGTGAAAATTCGGAAAAAATGAGAAGTGGTCCTACGGTGATGAAACTGAACCACCTGATAGATAATTTTACGTAGAATCGACTGGCGAAATGCACACATCGCTATCTCTAATAGTTTTTGAAATATTCGCAAAAAATGTTTATCGTTTTGGATTTTTTCGAATTTTCAAAAGCTCATATCTCGGCAACTAGACGTTTTATCGAAGTTTTGCGGCCAGATTCGGAAAGTACGCGTTTCGGAGCACCAAATATCCCGTAATCAGCGATATTTATTTTTTTTGTCATTTGTCGAAAAATTTTACGCCACCCCCCCCTGTGAAAATTCGGAAAAAATGAAAAGTGGTCCTACGGTGATGAAACTGAACCACCTGATAGATATTTTTACGTAGAATCGACTGGGTGAAAAACACACATCGCTATCTCTAATAGTTTTTGAAATATTCGCGAAAATTTTTTATCGTTTTGGATTTTTTGATTTTTTCGAATTTTCAAAAGCTCATATCTCGGCAACTAAACGTTTTATCGAAGTTTTGCGGACAGATTCGGAAAGTACGCGTTTCGGAGCATCAAATATCCCGAAATCAGCGATATTTATTTTTTGTCATTTGTCGAAAAATATTAAGCCCTGTGAAAATTTGCAAAAAATCTAAAGTGGTCCTACGGTGATGAAACTGAACCACCTGATAGATAATTTTACGTAGAATCGACTGGTGAAAAGCACACATCGCTATCTCTAATAGTTTTTGAAATATTCGCGAAAAATGTTTATCCTTTTGGATTTTTTGACTTTTTCGAATTTTCAAAAGCTCATATCTCGGCAACTAGACGTTTTAACGAAGTTTTGCGGCCAGATTCGGAAAGTACGCGTTTCGGAGCTCCAAATATCCCGAAATCAGCGATATTTATTTTTTGTCATTTGTCGAAAAATTTTACGCCACCCCCCCCCCTGTGAAAATTCGGAAAAAATGAGAAGTGGTCCTACGGTGATGAAACTGAACCACCTGATAGATAATTTTACGTAGAATCGACTGGCGAAATGCACACATCGCTATCTCTAATAGTTTTTGAAATATTCGCAAAAAATGTTTATCGTTTTGGATTTTTTCGAATTTTCAAAAGCTCATATCTCGGCAACTAGACGTTTTTATCGAAGTTTTGCGGCCAGATTCGGAAAGTACGCGTTTCGGAGCACCAAATATCCCGTAATCAGCGATATTTATTTTTTTTGTCATTTGTCGAAAAATTTTACGCCACCCCCCCCTGTGAAAATTCGGAAAAAATGAAAAGTGGTCCTACGGTGATGAAACTGAACCACCTGATAGATAATTTTACGTAGAATCGACTGGCGAAGAGCACACATCGCTATCTCTAATAGTTTTTGAAATATTCGCGAAAATTTTTTATCGTTTTGGATTTTTTGATTTTTCGAATTTTCGAAAGCTCATATCTCGGCAACTAAACGTTTTATCGAAGTTTTGCGGACAGATTCGGAAAGTACGCGTTTCGGAGCATCAAATATACCGAAATCAGCGATATTTATTTTTTGTCATTTGTCGAAAAATATTAAGCCCTGTGAAAATTTGCAAAAAATCTAAAGTGGTCCTACGGTGATGAAACTGAACCACCTGATAGATAATTTTACGTAGAATCGACTGGTGAAAAGCACACATCGCTATCTCTAATAGTTTTTGAAATATTCGCCAAAATTTTTTATCGTTTTGGATTTTTTTGATTTTTTCGAATTTTCAAAAGCTCATATCTCGGCAACTAGACGTTTTATCGAAGTTTTGCGGACAGATTCGGAAAGTACGCGTTTCGGAGCACCAAATATCCCGAAATCAGCGATATTTTTTTTGTTGTCATTTGTCGAAAAATTTTAAGCCCTGTGAAAATTTGCAAAAAATCTAAAGTGGTACTACGGTGATGAAACTGAACCACCTGATAGATAATTTTACGTAGAATCGACTGGTGAAAAGCACACATCGCTATCTCTAATAGTTTTTGAAATATTCGCGAAAAATATTTATCGTTTTGGATTTTTTGACTTTTTCGAATTTTCAAAAGCTCATATCTCGGCAACTAGACGTTTTATCGAAGTTTTGCGGCCAGATTCGGAAAGTACGCGTTTCGGAGCACCAAATTTCCCGTAATCAGCGATATTTATTTTTTTGTCATTTGTCGAAAAATTTTACGCCACCCCCCCTGTGAAAATTCGGAAAAAATGAAAAGTGGTCCTACGGTGATGAAACTGAACCACCTGATAGATAATTTTACGTAGAATCGACTGGCGAAAAGCACACATCGCTATCTCTAATAGTTTTTGAAATATTCGCGAAAAATGTTTATCGTTTTGGATTTTTTGATTTTTTCGAATTTTCAAAAGCTCATATCTCGGCAACTAGACGTTTTATCGAAGTTTTGCGGACAGATTCGGAAAGTACGCGTTTCGGAGCACCAAATATCCCCAAATCAGCGATATTTATTTTTTGTCATTTGTCGAAAAATATTAAGCCCTGTGAAAATTTGTAAAAAATCTAAAGTGGTCCTACGGTGATGAAACTGAACCACCTGATAGATAATTTTACGTAGAATCGACTGGTGAAAAGCACACATCGCTATCTCTAATAGTTTTTGAAATATTCGCGAAAAATGTTTATCGTTTTGGATTTTTTGACTTTTTCGAATTTTCAAAAGCTCATATATCGGCAACTAGACGTTTTATCGAAGTTTTGCGGACAGATTCGGAAAGTACCCGTTTCGGAGCACCAAATATCCCGAAATCAGCGATAATTATTTTTTGTCATTTGTCGAAAAATTTTAAGCCCTGTGAAAATTTGCAAGAAATCTAAAGTGGTTACTACGGTGATGAAGCTGAACCACCTGATAGATAATTTTACGTAGAATCGACTGGTGAAAAGCACACATCGCTATCTCTAATAGTTTTTGAAATATTCGCGAAAAATGTTTATCGTTTTGGATTTTTTGACTTTTTCGAATTTTCAAAAGCTCATATCTCGACAACTAGACGTTTTATCGAAGTTTTGCGGCCAGATTCGGAAAGTACGCGTTTCGGAGCACCAAATATCCCGTAATCAGCGATATTTATTTTTTTGTCATTTGTCGAAAAATTTTACGCCACCCCCCCCTGTGAAAATTCGGAAAAAATGAAAAGTGGTCCTACGGTGATGAAACTGAACCACCTGATAGATATTTTTACGTAGAATCGACTGGTGAAAAACACACATCGCTATCTCTAATAGTTTTTGAAATATTCGCGAAAAATGTTTATCCTTTTGGATTTTTTGACTTTTTCGAACTTTCAAAAGCTCATATCTCGGCAACTAGAAGTTTTAACGAAGTTTTGCGGCCAGATTCGGAAAGTACGCGTTTCGGAGCTCCAAATATCCCGAAATCAGCGATATTTATTTTTTGTCATTTGTCGAAAAATTTTACGCCACCCCCCCTGTGAAAATTCGGAAAAAATGAGAAGTGGTCCTACGGTGATGAAACTGAACCACCTGATAGATAATTTTACGTAGAATCGACTGGCGAAATGCACACATCGCTATCTCTAATAGTTTTTGAAATATTCGCAAAAAATGTTTATCGTTTTGGATTTTTTCGAATTTTCAAAAGCTCATATCTCGGCAACTAGACGTTTTATCGAAGTTTTGCGGCCAGATTCGGAAAGTACGCGTTTCGGAGCACCAAATATCCCGTAATCAGCGATATTTATTTTTTTTGTCATTTGTCGAAAAATTTTACGCCACCCCCCCCTGTGAAAATTCGGAAAAAATGAAAAGTGGTCCTACGGTGATGAAACTGAACCACCTGATAGATATTTTTACGTAGAATCGACTGGTGAAAAACACACATCGCTATCTCTAATAGTTTTTGAAATATTCGCGAAAATTTTTTATCGTTTTGGATTTTTTGATTTTTTCGAATTTTCAAAAGCTCATATCTCGGCAACTAGACGTTTTATCGAAGTTTTGCGGCCAGATTCGGAAAGTACGCGTTTCGGAGCACCAAATATCCCGAAATCAGCGATATTTATTTTTTGTCATTTGTCGAAAAATTTTACGCCACCCCCCCCCTGTGAAAATTCGGAAAAAATGAAAAGTGGTCCTACGGTGATGAAACTGAACCACCTGATAGATAATTTTACGTAGAATCGACTGGCGAAGAGCACACATCGCTATCTCTAATAGTTTTTGAAATATTAGCGAAAATTTTTTATCGTTTTGGATTTTTTGATTTTTTCGAATTTTCGAAAGCTCATATCTCGGCAACTAAACGTTTTATCGAAGTTTTGCGGACAGATTCGGAAAGTACGCGTTTCGGAGCATCAAATATACCGAAATCAGCGATATTTATTTTTTGTCATTTGTCGAAAAATATTAAGCCCTGTGAAAATTTGCAAAAAATCTAAAGTGGTCCTACGGTGATGAAACTGAACCACCTGATAGATAATTTTACGTAGAATCGACTGGTGAAAAGCACACATCGCTATCTCTAATAGTTTTTGAAATATTCGCCAAAATTTTTTATCGTTTTGGATTTTTTGATTTTTTCGAATTTTCAAAAGCTCATATCTCGGCAACTAGACGTTTTATCGAAGTTTTGCGGACAGATTCGGAAAGTACGCGTTTCGGAGCACCAAATATCCCGAAATCAGCGATATTTTTTTTGTTGTCATTTGTCGAAAAATTTTAAGCCCTGTGAAAATTTGCAAAAAATCTAAAGTGGTACTACGGTGATGAAACTGAACCACCTGATAGATAATTTTACGTAGAATCGACTGGTGAAAAGCACACATCGCTATCTCTAATAGTTTTTGAAATATTCGCGAAAAATATTTATCGTTTTGGATTTTTTGACTTTTTCGAATTTTCAAAAGCTCATATCTCGGCAACTAGACGTTTTATCGAAGTTTTGCGGCCCGATTCGGAAAGTACGCGTTTCGGAGCACCAAATTTCCCGTAATCAGCGATATTTATTTTTTTGTCATTTGTCGAAAAATTTTACGCCACCCCCCCTGTGAAAATTCGGAAAAAATGAAAAGTGGTCCTACGGTGATGAAACTGAACCACCTGATAGATAATTTTACGTAGAATCGACTGGCGAAAAGCACACATCGCTATCTCTAATAGTTTTTGAAATATTAGCGAAATTTTTTTATCGTTTTGGATTTTTTGATTTTTTCGAATTTTCAAAAGCTCATATCTCGGCAACTAAACGTTTTATCGAAGTTTTGCGGACAGATTCGGAAAGTACGCGTTTCGGAGCATCAAATATCCCGAAATCAGCGATATTTATTTTTTGTCATTTGTCGAAAAATATTAAGCCCTGTGAAAATTTGCAAAAAATCTAAAGTGGTCCTACGGTGATGAAACTGAACCACCTGATAGATAATTTTACGTAGAATCGACTGGTGAAAAGCACACATCGCTATCTCTAATAGTTTTTGAAATATTCGCGAAAAATGTTTATCGTTTTGGATTTTTTGATTTTTTCGAATTTTCAAAAGCTCATATCTCGGCAACTAGACGTTTTATCCAAGTTTTGCGGACAGATTCGGAATGTACGCGTTTCGGAGCACCAAATATCCCGAAATCAGCGATATTTATTTTTTGTCATTTGTCGAAAAATTTTAAGCCCTGTGAAAATTTGCAAAAAATCTAAAGTGGTACTACGGTGATGAAACTGAACCACCTGATAGATAATTTTACGTAGAATCGACTGGTGAAAAGCACACATCGCTATCTCTAATAGTTTTTGAAATATTCGCGAAAAGTGTTTATCGTTTTGGATTTTTTGACTTTTTCGAATTTTCAAAAGCTCATATCTCGGCAACTAGACGTTTTATCGAAGTTTTGCGGCCAGATTCGGAAAGTACGCGTTTCGGAGCACCAAATATCCCGTAATCAGCGATATTTATTTTTTTTGTCATTTGTCGAAAAATTTTACGCCACCCCCCCCCTGTGAAAATTCGGAAAAAATGAAAAGTGGTCCTACGGTGATGAAACTGAACCACCTGATAGATAATTTTACGTAGAATCGACCGGTGAAAAGCACACATCGCTATCTCTAATAGTTTTTGAAATATTCGCGAAAATTTTTTATCGTTTTGGATTTTTTGATTTTTTCGAATTTTCAAAAGCTCATATCTCGGCAACTAGACGTTTTATCGAAGTTTTGCGGACAGATTCGGAAAGTACACGTTTTGGAGCACCAAATATCCCGAAAACAGCGATATTTATTTTTTGTCATTTGTCAAAAAATATTAAGCCCTGTGAAAATTTGCAAAAAATCTAAAGTGGTACTACGGTGATGAAACTGAACCACCTGATAGATAATTTTACGTAGAATCGACTGGTGAAAAGCACACATCGCTATCTCTAATAGTTTTTGAAATATTCGCGAAAAATATTTATCGTTTTGGATTTTTTGACTTTTTCGAATTTTCAAAAGCTCATATCTCGGCAACTAGACGCTTTATCGAAGTTTTGCGGCCAGATTCGGAAAGTACGCATTTCGGAGCACCAAATATCCCGTAATCAGCGATATTTATTTTTTTTGTCATTTGTCGAAAAATTTTACGCCACCCCCCCGTGTGAAAATTCGGAAAAAATGAAAAGTGGTCCTACGGTGATGAAACTGAACCACCTGATAGATATTTTTACGTAGAATCGACTGGTGAAAAACACACATCGCTATCTCTAATAGTTTTTGAAATATTCGCGAAAATTTTTTATCGTTTTGGATTTTTTGATTTTTTCGAATTTTCAAAAGCTCATATCTCGGCAACTAGACGTTTTATCGAAGTTTTGCGGCCAGATTCGGAAAGTACGCGTTTCGGAGCACCAAATATCCCGAAATCAGCGATATTTATTTTTTGTCATTTGTCGAAAAATTTTACGCCACCCCCCCCTGTGAAAATTCGGAAAAAATGAAAAGTGGTCCTACGGTGATGAAACTGAACCACCTGATAGATAATTTTACGTAGAATCGACTGGCGAAAAGCACACATCGCTATCTCTAATAGTTTTGGAAATATTCGCGAAAAATGTTTATCGTTTTGGATTTTTTCGAATTTTCAAAAGCTCATATCTCGGCAACTAGACGTTTTATCGAAGTTTTGCGGACAGATTCGGAAAGTACGCGTTTCGGAGCACCAAATATCCCGAAATCAGCGATATTTATTTTTTGTCATTTGTCGAAAAATATTAAGCCCTGTGAAAATTTGCAAAAAATCTAAAGTGGTCCTACGGTGATGAAACTGAACCACCTGATAGATAATTTTACGTAGAATCGACTGGCGAAAAGCACACATCGCTATCTCTAATAGTTTTTGAAATATTCGCGAAAAATATTTATCGTTTTGGATTTTTTGATTTTTTCGAATTTTCAAAAGCTTATATCTCGGCAACTAGATGTTTTATCGAAGTTTTGCGGCCAGATTCGGAAAGTACGCGTTTCGGAGCACCAAATATCCCGTAATCAGCGATATTTATTTTTTTTGTCATTTGTCGAAAAATTTTGCGCCAACCCCCCCTTGTGAAAATTCGGAAAAAATGAAAGGTGGTCCTACGGTGATGAAACTGAACCACCTGATAGATATTTTTACGTAGAATCGACTGGTGAAAACACACATCGCTATCTCTAATAGTTTTTGAAATATTCGCGAAAAATTTTTATCGTTTCGGATTTTTTGATTTTTTCGAATTTTCAAAAGCTCATATCTCGGCAACTAGACGTTTTATCGAAGTTTTGCGGCCAGATTCGGAAAGTACGCGTTTCGGAGCACAAAATATCCCGAAATCAGCGATATTTATTTTTTGTCACTTGTCGAAAAATTTCACGCCACCCCCCCCCTGTGAAAATTCGAAAATAATGAAAAGTGGTCCCTACGGTGATGAAACTGAACCACCTGATAGATAATTTTACGTAGAATCGACCGGTGAAAAGCACACATCGCTATCTCTGATAGTTTTTGAAGTATTCGCGAAAAATATTTATCGTTTTGGATTTTTTGATTTTTTCGAATTTTCAAAAGCTCATATCTCGGCAACTAGACGTTTTATCGAAGTTTTGCAGACAGATTCGGAAAGTACCCGTTTCGGAGCACCAAATATCCCGAAATCAGCGATATTTATTTTTTGTCATTTGTCGAAAAGTTTTAAGCCCTGTGAAAATTTGCAAAAAAATCTAAAGTGGTACTACGGTGATGAAACTGAACCACCTGATAGATAATTTTACGTAGAATCGACTGGTGAAAAGCACACATCGCTATCTCTAATAGTTTTTGAAATATTCGCGAAAAATATTTATCGTTTTGGATTTTTTGATTTTTTCGAATTTTCAAAAGCTCATATCTCGGCAACTAGACGTTTTATCGAAGTTTTGCGGCCAGATTCGGAAAGTACGCGTTTCGGAGCACTAAATATCCCGAAATCAGCGATATTTATTTTTTGTCATTTGTCGAAAAATTTTACGCCTCCCCCTCCTGTGAAAATTCGGAAAAAATGAAAAGTGGTCCTACGGTGATGAAACTGAACCACCTGATAGATAATTTTACGTAGAATCGACTGGCGAAAAGCACACATCGCTATCTCTAATAGTTTTTGAAATATTCGCGAAAAATGTTTATCGTTTTGGATTTTTTGATTTTTTCGAATTTTCAAAAGCTTATATCTCGGCAACTAGATGTTTTATCGAAGTTTTGCGGCCAGATTCGGAAAGTACGCGTTTCGGAGCACCAAATATCCCGTAATCAGCGATATTTATTTTTTTTGTCATTTGTCGAAAAATTTTGCGCCAACCCCCCCCTGTGAAAATTCGGAAAAAATGAAAGGTGGTCCTACGGTGATGAAACTGAACCACCTGATAGATATTTTTACGTAGAATCGACTGGTGAAAAACACACATCGCTATCTCTAATAGTTTTTGAAATATTCGCGAAAAATTTTTATCGTTTCGGATTTTTTGATTTTTTCGAATTTTCAAAAGCTCATATCTCGGCAACTAGACGTTTTATCGAAGTTTTGCGGCCAGATTCGGAAAGTACGCGTTTCGGAGCACAAAATATCCCGAAATCAGCGATATTTATTTTTTGTCACTTGTCGAAAAATTTCACGCCACCCCCCCCCCTGTGAAAATTCGAAAATAATGAAAAGTGGTCCCTACGGTGATGAAACTGAACCACCTGATAGATAATTTTACGTAGAATCGACCGGTGAAAAGCACACATCGCTATCTCTGATAGTTTTTGAAGTATTAGCGAAAAATTTTTATCGTTTTGGATTTTTTGATTTTTTCGAATTTTCAAAAGGTCATATCTCGGCAACTAGACGTTTTATCGAAGTTTTGCGGACAGATTCGGAAAGTACGCGTTTCGGAGCATCAAATATCCCGAAATCAGCGATATTTATTTTTTGTCATTTGTCGAAAAATATTAAGCCCTGTGAAAATTTGCAAAAAATCTAAAGTGGTCCTACGGTGATGAAACTGAACCACCTGATAGATAATTTTACGTAGAATCGACTGGTGAAAAGCACACATCGCTATCTCTAATAGTTTTTTGAAATATTCGCGAAAAATATTTATCGTTTTGGATTTTTTGATTTTTTCGAATTTTCAAAAGCTCATATCTCGGCAACTAGACGTTTTATCGAAGTTTTGCAGACAGATTCGGAAAGTACCCGTTTCGGAGCACCAAATATCCCGAAATCAGCGATATTTATTTTTTGTCACTTGTCGAAAAATTTCACGCCACCCCCCCCCCTGTGAAAATTCGAAAATAATGAAAAGTGGTCCTACGGTGATGAAACTGAACCACCTGATAGATAATTTTACGTAGAATCGACCGGTGAAAAGCACACATCGCTATCTCTGATAGTTTTTGAAGTATTAGCGAAAAATTTTTATCGTTTTGGATTTTTTGATTTTTTCGAATTTTCAAAAGGTCATATCTCGGCAACTAGACGTTTTATCGAAGTTTTGCGGACAGATTCGGAAAGTACGCGTTTCGGAGCATCAAATATCCCGAAATCAGCGATATTTATTTTTTGTCATTTGTCGAAAAATATTAAGCCCTGTGAAAATTTGCAAAAAATCTAAAGTGGTCCTACGGTGATGAAACTGAACCACCTGATAGATAATTTTACGTAGAATCGACTGGTGAAAAGCACACATCGCTATCTCTAATAGTTTTTGAAATATTCGCGAAAAATATTTATGGTTTTGGATTTTTTGATTTTTTCGAATTTTCAAAAGCTCATATCTCGGCAACTAGACGTTTTATCGAAGTTTTGCAGACAGATTCGGAAAGTACCCGTTTCGGAGCACCAAATATCCCGAAATCAGCGATATTTATTTTTTGTCATTTGTCGAAAAGTTTTAAGCCCTGTGAAAATTTGCAAAAAAATCTAAAGTGGTACTACGGTGATGAAACTGAACCACCTGATAGATAATTTTACGTAGAATCGACTGGTGAAAAGCACACATCGCTATCTCTAATAGTTTTTGAAATATTCGCGAAAAATGTTTATCGTTTTGGATTTTTTGACTTTTTCGAATTTTCAAAAGCTCATATCTCGGCAACTAGACGTTTTATCGAAGTTTTGCGGACAGATTCGGAAAGTACCCGTTTCGGAGCACCAAATATCCCGTAAGCAGCGATATTTATTTTTTTGTCATTTGTCGAAAAATATTAAGCCCTGTGAAAATTTGCAAAAAATCTAAAGTGGTCCTACGGTGATGAAACTGAACCACCTGATAGATAATTTTACGTAGAATCGACTGGTGAAAAGCACACATCGCTATCTCTAATAGTTTTTGAAATATTCGCGAAAAATGTTTATCGTTTTGGATTTTTTCGAATTTTCAAAAGCTCATATCTCGGCAACTAGACGTTTTATCGAAGTTTTGCGGACAGATTCGGAAAGTACGCGTTTCGGAGAACCAAATATCCCGAAATCAGCGATATTTATTTATTGTCATTTGTCGAAAAATATTAAGCCCTGTGAAAATTTGCAAAAAATCTAAAGTGGTCCTACGGTGATGAAACTGAACCACCTGATAGATAACTTTACGTAGAATCGACTGGTGAAAAGCACACATCGCTATCTCTAATAGTTTTTGAAATATTCGCGAAAATGTTTATGGTTTTGGATTTTTTGATTTTTTCGAATTTTCAAAAGCTCATATCTCGGCAACTAGACGTTTTATCGAAATTTTGCGGCCAGATTCGGAAAGTACGCGTTTCGGAGCACCAAATATCCCGAAATCAGCTATATTTATTTTTTGTCATTTGTCGAAAAATTTTACGCCTCCCCCCCCTGTGAAAATTCGGAAAAAAGAAAAGTGGTCCTACGGTGATGAAACTGAACCACCTGATAGATAATTTTACGTAGAATCGACCGGTGAAAAACACACATCGCTATCTCTAATAGTTTTTGAAATATTCGCGAAAAATGTTTATCGTTTTAGATTTTTTGATTTTTTCGATTTTTCAAAAGCTCATATCTCGGCAACTAGACGTTTTATCGAAGTTTTGCGGCCAGATTCGGAAAGTACGCGTTTCGGAGCACCAAATATCCCGTAATCAGCGATATTTATTTTTTTTGTCATTTGTCGAAAAATTTTACGCCACCCGCCCCCTGTGAAAATTCGGAAAAAATGAAAAGTGGTCCTACGGTGATGAAACTGAACCACCTGATAGATAATTTTACGTAGAATCGACCGGTGAAAAGCACACATCGCTATCTCTGATAGTTTTTGAAGTATTAGCGAAAAATTTTTATCGTTTTGGATTTTTTGATTTTTTCGAATTTTCAAAAGGTCATATCTCGGCAACTAGACGTTTTATCGAAGTTTTGCGGACAGATTCGGAAAGTACGCGTTTCGGAGCATCAAATATCCCGAAATCAGCGATATTTATTTTTTGTCATTTGTCGAAAAATATTAAGCCCTGTGAAAATTTGCAAAAAATCTAAAGTGGTCCTACGGTGATGAAACTGAACCACCTGATAGATAATTTTACGTAGAATCGACTGGTGAAAAGCACACATCGCTATCTCTAATAGTTTTTGAAATATTCGCGAAAAATATTTATCGTTTTGGATTTTTTGATTTTTTCGAATTTTCAAAAGCTCATATCTCGGCAACTAGACGTTTTATCGAAGTTTTGCAGACAGATTCGGAAAGTACCCGTTTCGGAGCACCAAATATCCCGAAATCAGCGATATTTATTTTTTGTCATTTGTCGAAAAGTTTTAAGCCCTGTGAAAATTTGCAAAAAAATCTAAAGTGGTACTACGGTGATGAAACTGAACCACCTGATAGATAATTTTACGTAGAATCGACTGGTGAAAAGCACACATCGCTATCTCTAATAGTTTTTGAAATATTCGCGAAAAATGTTTATCGTTTTGGATTTTTTGACTTTTTCGAATTATCAAAAGCTCATATCTCGGCAACTAGACGTTTTATCGAAGTTTTGCGGACAGATTCGGAAAGTACCCGTTTCGGAGCACCAAATATCCCGTAATCAGCGATATTTATTTTTTTGTCATTTGTCGAAAAATATTAAGCCCTGTGAAAATTTGCAAAAAAATCTAAAGTGGTCCTACGGTGATGAAACTGAACCACCTGATAGATAATTTTACGTAGAATCGACTGGTGAAAAGCACACATCGCTATCTCTAATAGTTTTTGAAATATTCGCGAAAAATGTTTATCGTTTTGGATTTTTTCGAATTTTCAAAAGCTCATATCTCGGCAACTAGACGTTTTATCGAAGTTTTGCGGACAGATTCGGAAAGTACGCGTTTCGGAGAACCAAATATCCCGAAATCAGCGATATTTATTTATTGTCATTTGTCGAAAAATATTAAGCCCTGTGAAAATTTGCAAAAAATCTAAAGTGGTCCTACGGTGATGAAACTGAACCACCTGATAGATAACTTTACGTAGAATCGACTGGTGAAAAGCACACATCGCTATCTCTAATAGTTTTTGAAATATTCGCGAAAAATGTTTATGGTTTTGGATTTTTTGATTTTTTCGAATTTTCAAAAGCTCATATCTCGGCAACTAGACGTTTTATCGAAGTTTTGCGGCCAGATTCGGAAAGTACGCGTTTCGGAGCACCAAATATCCCGAAATCAGCTATATTTATTTTTTGTCATTTGTCGAAAAATTTTACGCCTCCCCCCCCTGTGAAAATTCGGAAAAAAGAAAAGTGGTCCTACGGTGATGAAACTGAACCACCTGATAGATAATTTTACGTAGAATCGACCGGTGAAAAACACACATCGCTATCTCTAATAGTTTCTGAAATATTCGCGAAAAATGTTTATCGTTTTAGATTTTTTGATTTTTTCGAATTTTCAAAAGCTCATATCTCGGCAACTAGACGTTTTATCGAAGTTTTGCGGCCAGATTCGGAAAGTACGCGTTTCGGAGCACCAAATATCCCGTAATCAGCGATATTTATTTTTTTTGTCATTTGTCGAAAAATTTTACGCCACCCCCCCCTTGTGAAAATTCGGAAAAAATGAAAAGTGGTCCTACGGTGATGAAACTGAACCACCTGATAGATATTTTTACGTAGAATCGACTGGCGAAAAGCACACATCGCTATTTCTAATAGTTTTTGAAATATTCGCGAAAAATGCTTATCGTTTTGGATTTTTTGATTTTTTTCGAATTTTCAAAAGCTCATATCTCGGCAACTAGACGTTTTATCGAAGTTTTGCGGCCAGATTCGGAAAGTACGCGTTTCGGAGCACCAAATATCCCGTAATCAGCGATATTTATTTTTTTTGTCATTTGTCGAAAAATTTTACGCCACCCCCCCCCTGTGAAAATTCGGAAAAAATGAAAAGTGGTCCTACGGTGATGAAACTGAACCACCTGATAGATAATTTTACGTAGAATCGACTGGCGAAAAGCACACATCGCTATCTCTAATAGTTTTTGAAATATTCGCGAAAAATTTTTATCGTTTTGAATTTTTTGATTTTTTCGAATTTTCAAAAGCTCATATCTCGGCAACTAGACGTTTTATCGAAGTTTTGCGGCCAGATTCGGAAAGTACGCGTTTCGGAGCACCAAATATCCCGAAATCAGCGATATTTATTTTTTGTCATTTGTCGAAAAATTTTACGCCACCCCCCCCTGTGAAAATTCGGAAAAAAACGAAAAGTGGTCCTACGGTGATGAAACTGAACCACCTGATAGATAATTTTACGTAGAATCGACTGGCGAAAAGCACACATCGCTATTTCTAATAGTTTTTGAAATATAGTTTTCGAATTTTCGAAGAAATATAGAATATAGTTTTCGAATTTTCAAAAGCTCATATCTCGGCAACTAGACGTTTTGTCGAAGTTTTGCGGACAGATTCGGAAAGTACGCGTTTCGGAGCACCAAATATCCCGAAATCAGCGATATTTATTTTTTGTCATTTGTCGAAAAATTTTAAGCCCTGTGAAAATTTGCAAAAAATCTAAAGTGGTATTACGGTGATGAAACTGAACCACCTGATAGATAATTTTACGTAGAATCGACTGGTGAAAAGCACACATCGCTATCTCCAATAGTTTTTGAAATATTCGCGAAAAATGTTTATCGTTTTGGATTTTTTGACTTTTTCGAATTTTCAAAAGCTCATATCTCGGCAACTAGACGTTTTATCGAAGTTTTGCGGCCAGATTCGGAAAGTACGCGTTTCGGAGCACCAAATACCCCGTAATCAGCGATATTTCTTTTTTTGTCATTTGTCGAAAAATTTTACGCCACTCCCCCCTGTGAAAATTCGGAAAAAATGAAAAGTGGTCCTACGGTGATGAAACTGAACCACCTGATAGATAATTTTACGTAGAATCGACCGGTGAAAAACACACATCGCTATCTCTAATAGTTTTTGAAATATTCGCGAAATTTTTTTATCGTTTTGGATTTTTTGATTTTTTTGAATTTTCAAAAGCTCATATCTCGGCAACTAGACGTTTTATCGAAGTTTTGCGGACAGATTCGGAAAGTACGCGTTTCGGAGCATCAAATATCCCGAAATCAGCGATATTTATGTTTTGTCATTTGTCGAAAAATATTAAGCCCTGTGAAAATTTGCAAAAAATCTAAAGTGGTCCTACGGTGATGAAACTGAACCACCTGATAGATAATTTTACGTAGAATCGACTGGTGAAAAGCACACATCGTTATCTCTAATAGTTTTTGAAATATTCGCGAAAAATGTTTATCGTTTTGGATTTTTTGACTTTTTCGAATTTTCAAAAGCTCATATCTCGGCAACTAGACGTTTTATCGAAGTTTTGCGGCCAGATTCGGAAAGTACGCGTTTCGGAGCACCAAATATCCCGAAATCCGCGATATTTATTTTTTGTCATTTGTCGAAAAATTTTAAGCCCTGGGAAAATTTGCAAAAAATCTAAAGTGGTATTACGGTGATGAAACTGAACCACCTGATAGATAATTTTACGTAGAATCGACTGGTGAAAAGCACACATCGCTATCTCTAATAGTTTTTGAAATATTCGCGAAAAATGTTTATCGTTTTGGATTTTTTGACTTTTTCGAATTTTCAAAAGCTCATATCTCGGCAACTAGACGTTTTATCGAAGTTTTGCGGCCAGATTCGGAAAGTACGCGTTTCGGAGCACCAAATATCCCGTAATCAGCGATATTTTTTTTTTTGTCATTTGTCGAAAAATTTTACGCCACCCCCCCCTGTGAAAATTCTGAAAAAATGAAAAGTGTTCCTACGGTGATGAAACTGAACCACCTGATAGATAATTTTACGTAGAATCGACTGGTGAAAAGCACACATCGGTATCTCTAATAGTTTTTGAAATATTCGCGAAAAATGTTTATCGTTTTGTATTTTTTGACTTTTTCAAGTTCAAAAGCTCATATCTCGGCAACTAGACGCTTTATCGAAGTTTTGCGGCCAGATTCGGAAAGTACGCGTTTCGGAGCACCAAATATCCCGAAATCAGCGATATTTATTTTTTGTCATTTGTCGAAAAATATTAAGCCCTGTGAAAATTTGCAAAAAATGAAAAGTGGTCCTACGGTGATGAAACTGAACCACCTGATAGATAATTTTGCGTAGAATCGACTGGCGAAAAGCACACATCGCTATCTCTAATAGTTTTTGAAATATTCGCGAAAAATGTTTATCGTTTTGGATTTTTTTCGAATTTTCAAAAGCTCATATCTCGGCAACTAGACGTTTTATCGAAGTTTTGCGGACAGATTCGGAAAGTACGCATTTCGGAGCACCAAATATCCCGAAATCAGCGATATTTATTTTTTGTCATTTGTCGAAAAATTTTACGCCACCCCCCCCCTGTGAAAATTCGGAAAAAATCTAAAGTGGTCCTACGGTGATGAAACTGAAGCACCTGATAGATAATTTTACGTAGAATCGACTGGTGAAAAGCACACATCGCTATCTCTAATAGTTTTTGAAATATTCGCGAAAAATGTTTATCGTTTTGGATTTTTTGATTTTTTCGAATTTTCAAAAGCTCATATCTCGGCAACTAGACGTTTTATCGAAGTTTTGCGGACAGATTCGGAAAGTACGCGTTTCGGAGCACCAAATATCCCGAAATCAGCGATATTTATTTTTTGTCATTTGTCGAAAAATATTAAGCCCTGTGAAAATTTGCAAAAAATCTAAAGTGGTCCTACGGTGATGAAACTGAACCACCTGATAGATAATTTTACGTAGAATCGACTGGTGAAAAGCACACATCGCTATCTCTAATAGTTTTTGAAATATTCGCGAAAAAATGTTTATCGTTTTGGATTTTTTTCGAATTTTCAAAAGCTCCCCCTGTGAAAATTCGGAAAAAATGAAAAGTGGTCCTACGGTGATGAAACTGAACCACCTGATAGATAATTTTACGTAGAATCGACTGGCGAAAAGCACACATCGCTATCTCTAATAGTTTTTGAAATATTCGCGAAAAATTTTTATCGTTTTGAATTTTTTGATTTTTTCGAATTTTCAAAAGCTCATATCTCGGCAACTAGACGTTTTATCGAAGTTTTGCGGCCAGATTCGGAAAGTACGCGTTTCGGAGCACCAAATATCCCGAAATCAGCGATATTTATTTTTTGTCATTTGTCGAAAAATTTTACGCCACCCCCCCCTGTGAAAATTCGGAAAAAACGAAAAGTGGTCCTACGGTGATGAAACTGAACCACCTGATAGATAATTTTACGTAGAATCGACTGGCGAAAAGCACACATCGCTATCTCTAATAGTTTTTGAAATATTCGCGAAAAATTTTTATCGTTTTGGATTTTTTTGATTTTTTCGAATTTTCAAAAGCTCATATCTCGGCAACTAGACGTTTTATCGAAGTTTTGCGGCCAGATTCGGAAAGTACGCGTTTCGGAGCACCAAATACCCCGTAATCAGCGATATTTCTTTTTTTGTCATTTGTCGAAAAATTTTACGCCACTCCCCCCTGTGAAAATTCGGAAAAAATGAAAAGTGGTCCTACGGTGATGAAACTGAACCACCTGATAGATAATTTTACGTAGAATCGACCGGTGAAAAACACACATCGCTATCTCTAATAGTTTTTGAAATATTCGCGAAATTTTTTTATCGTTTTGGATTTTTTGATTTTTTTGAATTTTCAAAAGCTCATATCTCGGCAACTAGACGTTTTATCGAAGTTTTGCGGACAGATTCGGAAAGTACGCGTTTCGGAGCATCAAATATCCCGAAATCAGCGATATTTATGTTTTGTCATTTGTCGAAAAATATTAAGCCCTGTGAAAATTTGCAAAAAATCTAAAGTGGTCCTACGGTGATGAAACTGAACCACCTGATAGATAATTTTACGTAGAATCGACTGGTGAAAAGCACACATCGTTATCTCTAATAGTTTTTGAAATATTCGCGAAAAATGTTTATCGTTTTGGATTTTTTGACTTTTTCGAATTTTCAAAAGCTCATATCTCGGCAACTAAACGTTTTATCGAAGTTTTGCGGCCAGATTCGGAAAGTACGCGTTTCGGAGCACCAAATATCCCGAAATCCGCGACATTTATTTTTTGTCATTTGTCGAAAAATTTTAAGCCCTGGGAAAATTTGCAAAAAATCTAAAGTGGTATTACGGTGATGAAACTGAACCACCTGATAGATAATTTTACGTAGAATCGACTGGTGAAAAGCACACATCGCTATCTCTAATAGTTTTTGAAATATTCGCGAAAAATGTTTATCGTTTTGGATTTTTTTGACTTTTTCGAATTTTCAAAAGCTCATATCTCGGCAACTAGACGTTTTATCGAAGTTTTGCGGCCAGATTCGGAAAGTACGCGTTTCGGAGCACCAAATATCCCGTAATCAGCGATATTTTTTTTTTTTGTCATTTGTCGAAAAATTTTACGCCACCCCCCCCTGTGAAAATTCTGAAAAAATGAAAAGTGTTCCTACGGTGATGAAACTGAACCACCTGATAGATAATTTTACGTAGAATCGACTGGTGAAAAGCACACATCGGTATCTCTAATAGTTTTTGAAATATTCGCGAAAAATGTTTATCGTTTTGTATTTTTTGACTTTTTCAAGTTTTCAAAAGCTCATATCTCGGCAACTAGACGCTTTATCGAAGTTTTGCGGCCAGATTCGGAAAGTACGCGTTTCGGAGCACCAAATATCCCGAAATCAGCGATATTTATTTTTTGTCATTTGTCGAAAAATATTAAGCCCTGTGAAAATTTGCAAAAAATGAAAAGTGGTCCTACGGTGATGAAACTGAACCACCTGATAGATAATTTTGCGTAGAATCGACTGGCGAAAAGCACACATCGCTATCTCTAATAGTTTTTGAAATATTCGCGAAAAATGTTTATCGTTTTGGATTTTTTCGAATTTTCAAAAGCTCATATCTCGGCAACTAGACGTTTTATCGAAGTTTTGCGGACAGATTCGGAAAGTACGCATTTCGGAGCACCAAATATCCCGAAATCAGCGATATTTATTTTTTTGTCATTTGTCGAAAAATTTTACGCCACCCCCCCCTGTGAAAATTCGGAAAAAATCTAAAGTGGTCCTACGGTGATGAAACTGAAGCACCTGATAGATAATTTTACGTAGAATCGACTGGTGAAAAGCACACATCGCTATCTCTAATAGTTTTTGAAATATTCGCGAAAAATGTTTATCGTTTTGGATTTTTTCGAATTTTCAAAAGCTCATATCTCGGCAACTAGACGTTTTATCGAAGTTTTGCGGACAGATTCGGAAAGTACGCATTTCGGAGCACCAAATATCCCGAAATCAGCGATATTTATTTTTTGTCATTTGTCGAAAAATTTTACGCCACCCCCCCCTGTGAAAATTCGGAAAAAATGAAAAGTGGTCCTACGGTGATGAAACTGAACCACCTGATAGATAATTTTACGTAGAATCGACTGGCGAAAAGCACACATCGCTATCTCTAATAGTTTTTGAAATATTCGCGAAAAATTTTTATCGTTTTGAATTTTTTGATTTTTTCGAATTTTCAAAAGCTCATATCTCGGCAACTAGACGGTTTATCGAAGTTTTGCGGCCAGATTCGGAAAGTACGCGTTTCGGAGCACCAAATATCCCGAAATCAGCGATATTTATTTTTTGTCATTTGTCGAAAAATTTTACGCCACCCCCCCCCTGTGAAAATTCGGAAAAAACGAAAAGTGGTCCTACGGTGATGAAACTGAACCACCTGATAGATAATTTTACGTAGAATCGACTGGCGAAAAGCACACATCGCTATCTCTAATAGTTTTTGAAATATTCGCGAAAAATTTTTATCGTTTTGGATTTTTTGATTTTTTCGAATTTTCAAAAGCTCATATCTCGGCAACTAGACGTTTTATCGAAGTTTTGCGGCCAGATTCGGAAAGTACGCGTTTCGGAGCACCAAATACCCCGTAATCAGCGATATTTCTTTTTTTGTCATTTGTCGAAAAATTTTACGCCACTCCCCCCTGTGAAAATTCGGAAAAAATGAAAAGTGGTCCTACGGTGATGAAACTGAACCACCTGATAGATAATTTTACGTAGAATCGACCGGTGAAAAACACACATCGCTATCTCTAATAGTTTTTGAAATATTCGCGAAATTTTTTTATCGTTTTGGATTTTTTGATTTTTTTGAATTTTCAAAAGCTCATATCTCGGCAACTAGACGTTTTATCGAAGTTTTGCGGACAGATTCGGAAAGTACGCGTTTCGGAGCATCAAATATCCCGAAATCAGCGATATTTATGTTTTGTCATTTGTCGAAAAATATTAAGCCCTGTGAAAATTTGCAAAAAATCTAAAGTGGTCCTACGGTGATGAAACTGAACCACCTGATAGATAATTTTACGTAGAATCGACTGGTGAAAAGCACACATCGTTATCTCTAATAGTTTTTGAAATATTCGCGAAAAATGTTTATCGTTTTGGATTTTTTGACTTTTTCGAATTTTCAAAAGCTCATATCTCGGCAACTAAACGTTTTATCGAAGTTTTGCGGCCAGATTCGGAAAGTACGCGTTTCGGAGCACCAAATATCCCGAAATCCGCGACATTTATTTTTTGTCATTTGTCGAAAAATTTTAAGCCCTGGGAAAATTTGCAAAAAATCTAAAGTGGTATTACGGTGATGAAACTGAACCACCTGATAGATAATTTTACGTAGAATCGACTGGTGAAAAGCACACATCGCTATCTCTAATAGTTTTTGAAATATTCGCGAAAAATGTTTATCGTTTTGGATTTTTTGACTTTTTCGAATTTTCAAAAGCTCATATCTCGGCAACTAGACGTTTTATCGAAGTTTTGCGGCCAGATTCGGAAAGTACGCGTTTCGGAGCACCAAATATCCCGTAATCAGCGATATTTTTTTTTTTGTCATTTGTCGAAAAATTTTACGCCACCCCCCCCTGTGAAAATTCTGAAAAAATGAAAAGTGTTCCTACGGTGATGAAACTGAACCACCTGATAGATAATTTTACGTAGAATCGACTGGTGAAAAGCACACATCGGTATCTCTAATAGTTTTTGAAATATTCGCGAAAAATGTTTATCGTTTTGTATTTTTTGACTTTTTTCAAGTTTTCAAAAGCTCATATCTCGGCAACTAGACGCTTTATCGAAGTTTTGCGGCCAGATTCGGAAAGTACGCGTTTCGGAGCACCAAATATCCCGAAATCAGCGATATTTATTTTTTGTCATTTGTCGAAAAATATTAAGCCCTGTGATAAGCCCTGTGAAAATTTGCAAAAAATGAAAAGTGGTCCTACGGTGATGAAACTGAACCACCTGATAGATAATTTTGCGTAGAATCGACTGGCGAAAAGCACACATCGCTATCTCTAATAGTTTTTGAAATATTCGCGAAAAATGTTTATCGTTTTGGATTTTTTCGAATTTTCAAAAGCTCATATCTCGGCAACTAGGACGTTTTATCGAAGTTTTGCGGACAGATTCGGAAAGTACGCATTTCGGAGCACCAAATATCCCGAAATCAGCGATATTTATTTTTTGTCATTTGTCGAAAAATTTTACGCCACCCCCCCCCTGTGAAAATTCGGAAAAAATCTAAAGTGGTCCTACGGTGATGAAACTGAAGCACCTGATAGATAATTTTACGTAGAATCGACTGGGTGAAAAGCACACATCGCTATCTCTAATAGTTTTTGAAATATTCGCGAAAAATGTTTATCGTTTTGGATTTTTTTGATTTTTTCGAATTTTCAAAAGCTCATATCTCGGCAACTAGACGTTTTATCGAAGTTTTGCGGACAGATTCGGAAAGTACGCGTTTCGGAGCACCAAATATCCCGAAATCAGCGATATTTATTTTTTGTCATTTGTCGAAAAATATTAAGCCCTGTGAAAATTTGCAAAAAATCTAAAGTGGTCCTACGGTGATGAAACTGAACCACCTGATAGATAATTTTACGTAGAATCGACTGGTGAAAAGCACACATCGCTATCTCTAATAGTTTTTGAAATATTCGCGAAAAATGTTTATCGTTTTGGATTTTTTCGAATTTTCAAAAGCTCATATCTCGGCAACTAGACGTTTTATCGAAGTTTTGCGGACAGATTCGGAAAGTACGCATTTCGGAGCACCAAATATCCCGAAATCAGCGATATTTATTTTTTGTCATTTGTCGAAAAATTTTACGCCACCCCCCCCCTGTGAAAATTCGGAAAAAATCTAAAGTGGTCCTACGGTGATGAAACTGAACCACCTGATAGATAATTTTACGTAGAATCGACTGGTGAAAAGCACACATCGCTATCTCTAATAGTTTTTGAAATATTCGCGAAAAATGTTTATCGTTTTGGATTTTTTGATTTTTTTCGAATTTTCAAAAGCTCATATCTCGGCAACTAGACAGTTTATCGAAGTTTTGCGGCCAGATTCGGAAAGTACGCGTTTCGGAGCACCAAATATCCCGAAATCAGCGATATTTATTTTTTGTCATTTGTCGAAAAATTTTACGCTACCCCCCCCCCCCTGTGGAAATTCGGAAAAAATAAAAAGTGGTCCTACGGTGATGAAACTGAACCACCTGATAGATAATTTTACGTAGAATCGACCGGTGAAAAGCACACATCGCTATCTCTAATAGTTTTTTAAATATTAGAAAAATTTTTATCGATTTGGATTTTTTGATTTTTTCGAATTTTCAAAAGCTCATATCTCGGCAACTAGACGTTTTATCGAAGTTTTGCGGACAGATTCGGAAAGTACGCGTTTCGGAGCACCAAATATCCCGAAATCAGCGATATTTATTTTTTGTCATTTGTCGAAAAATATTAAGCCCTGTGAAAATTTGCAAAAAATCTAAAGTGGTCCTACGGTGATGAAACTGAACCACCTGATAGATAATTTTACGTAGAATCGACTGGTGAAAAGCACACATCGCTATCTCTAATAGGTTTTGAAATATTCGCGAAAAATGTTTATCGTTTTGGATTTTTTGACTTTTTCGATTTTTCAAAAGCTCATATCTCGGCAACTAGACGTTTTTATCGAAGTTTTGCGGCCAGATTCGGAAAGTACGCGTTTCGGAGCACCAAATATCCCGTAATCAGCGATATTTATTTTTTTGTCATTTGTCGAAAAATTTTACGCCACCCCCCCCCGGTGAAAATTCGGAAAAAATGAAAAGTGGTCCTACGGTGATGAAACTGAACCACCTGATAGATAATTTTGCGTAGAATCGACTGGTGAAAAGCACACATCGCTATCTCTAATAGTTTTTGAAATATTCGCGAAAAATGTTTATCGTTTTGGATTTTTTGACTTTTTCGAATTTTCAAAAGCTCATATCTCGGCAACTAGACGTTTTATCGAAGTTTTGCGGCCAGATTTGGAAAGTACGCGTTTCGGAGCACCAAATATCCCGTAATCAGCGATATTTATTTTTTTGTCATTTGTCGAAAAATTTTACGCCACCCCCCCCTGTGAAAATTCGGAAATATGAAAAGTGGTCCTACGGTGATGAAACTGAACCACCTGATAGATAATTTTACGTAGAATCGACTGGTGAAAAGCACACATCGCTATCTCTAATAGTTTTTTGAAATATTCGCGAAAAATGTTTATCGTTTTGGATTTTTTGACTTTTTCGAATTTTCAAAAGCTCATATCTCGGCAACTAGACGTTTTATCGAAGTTTTGCGGCCAGATTCGGAAAGTACGCGTTTCGGAGCACCAAATATCCCGTAATCAGCGATATTTATTTTTTTGTCATTTGTCGAAAAATTTTACGCCACCCCCCCTGTGAAAATTCGGAAAAAATGAAAAGTGGTCCTACGGCGATGAAACTGAACCACCTGATAGATAATTTTACGTAGAAACGACCGGTGAAAAACACACATCGCTATCTCTAATAGTTTTTGAAATATTCGCGAAAAATGTTTATCGTTTTGGAATTTTTGACTTTTTCGAATTTTCAAAAGCTCATATCTCGGCAACTAGACGTTTTATCGAAGTTTTGCGGCCAGATTCGGAAAGTACGCGTTTCGGAGCACCAAATATCCCGTAATCAGCGATATTTATTTTTTTTGTCATTTGTCGAAAAATTTTACGCCACCCCCCTCTGTGAAAATTCGGAAAAAATGAAAAGTGGTCCTACGGTGATGAAACTGAACCACCTGATAGATAATTTTACGTAGAATCGACTGGCGAAAAGCACACATCGCTATCTCTAATAGTTTTTGAAATATTCGCGAAAAATGTTTATCGTTTTGGATTTTTTGACTTTTTCGAATTTTCAAAGGCCCATATGTCGGCAACTAGACGTTTTAACGAAGTTTTGCGGCCAGATTCGGAAAGTACGCGTTTCGGAGCACCAAATATCCCGTAAACAGCGATATTTCTTTTTTTGTCATTTGTCGAAAAATGTTACGCCAGCCCCCCCTGTGAAAATTCGGAAAAAATGAAAAGTGGTCTTACGGTGATGAAACTGAACCACCTGATAGATAATTTTACGTAGAATCGACCGGTGAAAAACACACATCGTTATCTCTAATAGTTTTTGAAATATTCGCGAAAATTTTTTATCCTTTTGGATTTTTTGATTTTTTCGAATTTTCAAAAGCTCATATCTCGGCAACTAGACGTTTTATCGAAGTTTTGCGGACAGATTCGGAAAGTACGCGTTTCGGAGCACCAAATATCCCGAAATCAGCGATATTTATTTTTTGTCATTTGTCGAAAAATATTAAGCCCTGTGAAAATTTGCAAAAAATCTAAAGTGGTCCTACGGTGATGAAACTGAACCACCTGATAGATAATTTTACGTAGAATCGACTGGTGAAAAGCACACATCGCTATCTCTAATAGTTTTTGAAATATTCGCGAAAAATGTTTATCGTTTTGGATTTTTTCGAATTTTCAAAAGCTCATATCTCGGCAACTAGGACGTTTTATCGAAGTTTTCCTGACAGATTCGGAAAGTACGCGTTTCGGAGCACCAAATATCCCGTAATCAGCGATATTTATTTTTTGTCATTTGTCGAAAAATTTTACGCCTCCCCCCCCTGTGAAAATTCGGAAAAAATGAAAAGTGGTCCTACGGTGATGAAACTGAACCACCTGATAGATAATTTTACGTAGAATCGACTGGCGAAAAGCACACATCGCTATCTCTAATAGGATTTGAAATATTCGCGAAAAATGTTTATCGTTTTGGATTTTTTGATTTTTTCGAATTTTCAAAAACTCATATCTCGGCAACTAGACGTTTTATCGAAGTTTTGCGGCCAGATTCGGAAAGTACGCGTTTCGGAGCACCAAATATCCCGAAATCAGCCATATTTATTTTTTGTCATTTGTCGAAAAATTTTACGCCTCCCCCCCCTGTGAAAATTCGGAAAAAATGAAAAGTGGTCCTACGGTGATGAAACTGAACCACCTGATAGATAATTTTACGTAGAATCGACTGGCGAAAAGCACACATCGCTATCTCTAATAGTTTTTGAAATATTCGCGAAAAATGTTTATCGTTTTGGATTTTTTGACTTTTTCGAATTTTCAAAAGCTCATATCTCGGCAACTAGACGTTTTATCGAAGTTTTGCGGCCAGATTCGGAAAGTACGCGTTTCGGAGCACCAAATATCCCGTAATCAGCGATATTTATTTTTTTGTCATTTGTCGAAAAATTTTACGCCACCCCCCCCTGTGAAAATTCGGAAAAAATGAAAAGTGGTCCTACGGCGATGAAACTGAACCACCTGATAGATAATTTTACGTAGAAACGACCGGTGAAAAAACACATCGCTATCTCTAATAGTTCTTGAAATATTCGCGAAAAATGTTTATCGTTTTGGAATTTTTGACTTTTTCGAATTTTCAAAAGCTCATATCTCGGCAACTAGACGTTTTATCGAAGTTTTGCGGCCAGATTCGGAAAGTACGCGTTTCGGAGCACCAAATATCCCGTAATCAGCGATATTTATTTTTTTTGTCATTTGTCGAAAAATTTTACGCCATCCCCCTCTGTGAAAATTCTGAAAAAATGAAAAGTGGTCCTACGGTGATGAAACTGAACCACCTGATAGATAATTTTACGTAGAATCGACTGGCGAAAAGCACACATCGCTATCTCTAATAGTTTTTGAAATATTCGCGAAAAATGTTTATCGTTTTGGATTTTTTGACTTTTTCGAATTTTCAAAGGCTCATATGTCGGCAACTAGACGTTTTATCGAAGTTTTGCGGCCAGATTCGGAAAGTACGCGTTTCGGAGCACCAAATATCCCGTAAACAGCGATATTTCTTTTTTTGTCATTTGTCGAAAAATGTTACGCCAGCCCCCCCTGTGAAAATTCGGAAAAAATGAAAAGTGATCCTACGGTGATGAAACTGAACCACCTGATAGATAATTTTACGTAGAATCGACTGGCGAAAAGCACACATCGCTATCTCTAATAGTTTTTGAAATATTCGCGAAAATTTTTTATCGTTTTGGATTTTTTGATTTTTTCGAATTTTCAAAAGCTCATATCTCGGCAACTAGACGTTCTATCGAAGTTTTGCGGACAGATTCGGAAAGTACGCGTTTCGGAGCACCAAATATCCCGAAATCAGCGATATTTATTTTTTGTCATTTGTCGAAAAATATTAAGCCCTGTGAAAATTAGCAAAAAAATCTAAAGTGGTCCTACGGTGATGAAACTGAACCACCTGATAGATAATTTTACGTAGAATCGACTGGTGAAAAGCACACATCGCTATCTCTAATAGTTTTTGAAATATTCGCGAGAAATGTTTATCGTTTTGGATTTTTTCGAATTTTCAAAAGCTCATATCTCGACAACTAGACGTTTTATCGAAGTTTTGCGGACAGATTCGGAAAGTACGCGTTTCGGAGCACCAAATATCCCGAAATCAGCGATATTTATTTTTTGTCATTTGTCGAAAAATATTAAGCCCTGTGAAAATTAGCAAAAAATCTAAAGTGGTCCTACGGTGATGAAACTGAACCACCTGATAGATAATTTTACGTAGAATCGACCGGTGAAAAGCACACATCGCTATCTCTAATAGTTTTTTAAATATTAGCGAAAATTTTTTATCGTTTTGGATTTTTTGATTTTTTCGAATTTTCAAAAGCTCATATCTCGGCAACTAGACGTTTTATCGAAGTTTTGCGGACAGATTCGGAAAGTACGCGTTTCGGAGCATCAAATATCCCGAAATCAGCGATATTTATTTTTTGTCATTTGTCGAAAAATATTAAGCCCTGTGAAAATTTGCAAAAAATCTAAAGTGGTCCTACGGTGATGAAACTGAACCACCTGATAGATAATTTTACGTAGAATCGACCGGTGAAAAGCACACATCGCTATCTCTAATAGTTTTTGAAATATTAGCGAAACATTTTTATCGTTTTGGATTTTTTGATTTTTTCGAATTTTCAAAAGCTCATATCTCGGCAACTAGACGTTTTATCGAAGTTTTGCGGACAGATTCGGAAAGTACCCGTTTCGGAGCACCAAATATCCCGAAATCAGCGATATTTATTTTTTGTCATTTGTCGAAAAATATTAAGCCCTGTGAAAATTTGCAAAAAATCTAAAGTGGTCCTACGGTGATGAAACTGAACCACCTGATAGATAATTTTACGTAGAATCGACTGGTGAAAAGCACACATCGCTATCTCTAATAGTTTTTGAAATATTCGCGAAAAATGTTTATCGTTTTGGATTTTTTGACTTTTTCGAATTTTCAAAAGCTCATATCTCGACAACTAGACGTTTTATCGAAGTTTTGCGGCCAGATTCGGAAAGTACGCGTTTCGGAGCACCAAATATCCCGTAATCAGCGATATTTATTTTTTTTGTCATTTGTCGAAAAATTTTACGCCACCTCCCCCTGTGAAAATTCGGAAAAAATGAAAAGTGGTCCTACGGCGATGAAACTGAACCACCTGATAGATAATTTTACGTAGAAACGACCGGTGAAAAAACACACATCACTATCTCTAATAGTTTTTGAAATATTAGCGAAAATTTTTTATCGTTTTGGATTTTTGATTTTTTCGATTTTCAAAAGCTCATATATCGGCAACTAGACGTTTTATCGAAGTTTTGCGGACAGATTCGGAAAGTACCCGTTTCGGAGCACCAAATATCCCGAAATCAGCGATATTTATTTTTGTCATTTGTCGAAAAAATTTTAAGCCCTGTGAAAATTTGCAAGAATCTAAAGTGGTACTACGGTGATGAAGCTGAACCACCTGATAGATAATTTTACGTAGAATCGACTGGTGAAAAGCACACATCGCTATCTCTAATAGTTTTTGAAATATTCGCGAAAAATGTTTATCGTTTTGGATTTTTTGACTTTTTCGAATTTTCAAAAGCTCATATCTCGACAACTAGACGTTTTTATCGAAGTTTTGCGGCCAGATTCGGAAAGTACGCGGTTTCGGAGCACCAAATATCCCGTAATCAGCGATATTTATTTTTTTGTCATTTGTCGAAAAATTTTACGCCACCCCCCCCCTGTGAAAATTCGGAAAAAATGAAAAGTGGTCCTACGGTGATGAAACTGAACCACCTGATAGATAATTTTACGTAGAATCGACTGGCGAAGAGCACACATCGCTATCTCTAATAGTTTTTGAAATATTAGCGAAAATTTTTTATCGTTTTGGATTTTTTGATTTTTTCGAATTTTCAAAAGCTCATATCTCGGCAACTAAACGTTTTATCGAAGTTTTGCGGACAGATTCGGAAAGTACGCGTTTCGGAGCATCAATATCCCGAAATCAGCCATATTTATTTTTTGTCTATTTGTCGAAAAATATTAAGCCCTGTGAAAATTTGCAAAAAATCTAAAGTGGTCCTAGCGGTGATGAAACTGAACCACCTGATAGATAATTTTACGTAGAATCGACTGGTGAAAAGCACACATCGCTATCTCTAATAGTTTTTGAAATATTCGCGAAAAATGTTTATCCTTTTGGATTTTTTGACTTTTTCGAGATTTTCAAAAGCTCATATCTCGGCAACTAGACGTTTTAACGAAGTTTTGCGGCCAGATTCGGAAAGTACGCGTTTCGGAGCTCCAAATATCCCGAAATCAGCGATATTTATTTTTTGTCATTTGTCGAAAAATTTTACGCCACCGCCCCCCCTGTGAAAATTCGGAAAAAATGAGAAGTGGTCCTACGGTGATGAAACTGAACCACCTGATAGATAATTTTACGTAGAATCGACTGGCGAAATGCACACCATCGCTATCTCTAATAGTTTTTGAAATATTCGCAAAAACTGGTTTATCGTTTTGGATTTTTTCGAATTTTCAAAAGCTCATATCTCGGCAACTAGACGTTTTATCGAAGTTTTGCGGCCAGATTCGGAAAGTACGCGTTTCGGAGCACCAAATATCCCGTAATCAGCGATATTTATTTTTTTTGTCATTTGTCGAAAAATTTTACGCCACCCCCCCCCTGTGAAAATTCGGAAAAAATGAAAAGTGGTCCTACGGTGATGAAACTGAACCACCTGATAGATAATTTTACGTAGAATCGACTGGCGAAGAGCACACATCGCTATCTCTAATAGTTTTTTGAAATATTCGCGAAAATTTTTTATCGTTTTGGATTTTTTGATTTTTTCGAATTTTCGAAAGCTCATATCTCGGCAACTAAACGTTTTATCGAAGTTTTGGCGGACAGATTCGGAAAGTACGCGTTTCGGAGCATCAAATATACCGAAATCAGCGATATTTATTTTTTGTCATTTGTCGAAAAATATTAAGCCCTGTGAAAATTTGCAAAAAATCTAAAGTGGTCCTACGGTGATGAAACTGAACCACCTGATAGATAATTTTACGTAGAATCGACTGGTGAAAAGCACACATCGCTATCTCTAATAGTTTTTTGAAATATTCGCCAAAATTTTTTATCGTTTTGGAATTTTTTGATTTTTTCGAATTTTCAAATGCTCATAATCTCGGCAACTAGACGTTTTATCGAAGTTTTGCGGCCAGATTCGGAAAGTACGCGTTTCGGAGCACCAAATATCCCGTAATCAGCGATATTTATTTTTTTTTGTCATTTGTCGAAAAATTTACGCCACCCCCCCCCCTGTGAAAATTCGGAAAAAATGAAAAGTGGTCCTACGGTGATGAAAACTGAACCACCTGATAGATAATTTTACGTAGAATCGACCGGTGAAAAGCACACATCGCTATCTCTAATAGTGTTTTGAAATATTCGCGAAAAGTGTTTATCGTTTTGGATTTTTTGACTTTTTCGAATTTTCAAAAGCTCATATCTCGGCAACTAGACGTTTTATCGAAGTTTTGCGGCCAGATTCGGAAAGTACGCGTTTCGGAGCACCAAATATCCCGTAATCAGCGATATTTATTTTTTTTGTCATTTGTCGAAAAATTTTACGCCACCCCCCCCTGTGAAAATTCGGAAAAAATGAAAAGTGGTCCTACGGTGATGAAACTGAACCACCTGATAGATAATTTTACGTAGAATCGACCGGTGAAAAGCACACATCGCTATCTCTAATAGTTTTTGAAATATTCGCGAAAATTTTTTATCGTTTTGGATTTTTTGATTTTTTCGAATTTTCAAAAGCTCATATCTCGGCAACTAGACGTTTTATCGAAGTTTTGCGGACAGATTCGGAAAAGTACAACGTTTTGGAGCAACAAATATCCCGAAAACAGCGATATTTATTTTTTGTCATTTGTCAAAAAATATTAAGCCCTGTGAAAATTTGCAAAAAATCTAAAGTGGTACTACGGTGATGAACTGAACCACCTGATAGATAATTTTACGTAGAATCGACTGGTGAAAAGCACACATCGCTATCTCTAACAGTTTTTGAATATTTCGCGAAAAATATTTATCGTTTGGATTTTTTGACTTTTTCGAATTTTCAAAAGCTCATATCTCGGCAACTAGACGCTTTATCGAAGTTTTGGCGGCCAGATTCGGAAAGTACGCATTTCGGAGCACCGAAATTATCCCGTAATCAGCGATATTTATTTGTTTTGTCATTTGTCGAAAAATTTTTACGCCACCCCCCCCCTGTGAAAATTCGGAAAAAATGAAAAGTGGTCCTACGGTGATGAAACTGAACCACCTGATAGATATTTTTACGTAGAATCGACTGGTGAAAAACACACATCGCTATCTCTAATAGTTTTTGTGAAATATTCGCGAAAATTTTTTATCGTTTTGGATTTTTTTGATTTTTTCGAATTTTCAAAAGCTCATATCTCGGCAACTAGACGTTTTATCGAAGTTTTGCGGCCAGATTCGGAAAGTACGCCGTTTTCGGAGCACCAAATATCCCGAAATCAGCGATATTTATTTTTTGTCATTTGTCGAAAAATTTTACGCCACCCCCCCCTGTGAAAATCTTCGGAAAAAATGAAAAGTGGTCCTACGGTGATGGAAACTGAACCACCTGATAGATAATTTTACGTAGAATCGACTGGCGAAGAGCACACATCGCTATCTCTATTAGTTTTTGAAATATTAGCGAAAATTTTTTTTCGTTTTGGATTTTTTGATTTTTTCGAATTTTCAAAAGCTCATATCTCGGCAACTAAACGTTTTATCGAAGTTTTGCGGACAGATTCGGAAAGTACGCGTTTCGGAGCATCAAATATCCCGAAATCAGCGATATTTATTTTTGTCATTTGTCGAAAAATATTAAGCCCTGTGAAAATTTGCAAAAAAATCTAAAGTGGTCCTACGGTGATGAAACTCGAACCACCTGATAGATAATTTTACGTAGAATCGACTGGTGAAAAGCACACATCGCTATCTCTAATAGTTTTTGAAATATTCGCGAAAAATGTTTATCCTTTTGGATTGTTTTGACTTTTTCGAATTTTCAAAAGCTCATATCTCGGCAACTAGACGTTTTAACGAAGTTTTTGCGGCCCAGATTCGGAAAGTACGCGTTTCGGAGCTCCAAATATCCGAAATCAGCGATATTTATTGTTTTGTCATTTGTCGAAAAATTTTACGCCACCCCCCCTGTGAAAATTCGGAAAAAATGAAAAGTGGTCCTACGGTGATGAAACTGAACCACCTGATAGATAATTTTACGTAGAATCGACTGGCGAAAAGCACACATCGCTATCTCTAATAGTTTTTGAAATATTAGCGAAATTTTTTTATCGTTTTGGATTTTTTGATTTTTCGAATTTCAAAAGCTCATATCTCGGCAAGCTAAACGTTTTTATCGAAGTTTTGCGGACAGATTCGGAAAGTACGCGTTTCGGAGCATCAAATATCCCGAAATCAGCGATATTTATTTTTTGTCATTTGTCGAAAAATATTAAGCCCTGTGAAAATTGCAAAAAATCTAAAGTGGTCCTACGGTGATGAAACTGAACCACCTGATAGATAATTTTACGTAGAATCGACTGGTGAAAAGCACACCATCGCTATCTCTAATAGTTTTTGAAATATTCGCGAAAAATGTTTATCGTTTTGGATTTTTTTGATTTTTTCGAAATTTTCAAAAGCTCATATCTCGGCAACTAGACGTTTTATCGAAGTTTTGCGGACAGATTCGGAAAGTACACGTTTTGGAGCACCAAATATCCCGAAAAACAGCGATATTTATTTTTTGTCATTTGTCAAAAAATATTAAGCCCTGTGAAAATTTGCAAAAAATCTAAAGTGAGTACTACGGTGATGAAACTGAACCACCTGATAGATAATTTTACGTAGAATCGACTGGTGAAAAGCACACATCGCTAATCTCTAACAGTTTTTGAAATATTCGCGAAAAATATTTATCGTTTTGGATTTTTTGACTTTTCGAATTTTCAAAAGCTCAATATCTCGGCATCTAGACGCTTTATCGAAGTTTTGCGGCCAGAATCGGAAAGTACAGCATTTCGGAGCACCAAATATCCCGTAATCAGCGATATTTATTTTTTTTGTCATTTGTCGAAAAATTTTACGCCACCCCCCCCCTGTGAAAATTCGGAAAAAATGAAAAGTGGTCCTACGGTGATGAAACTGAACCACCTGATAGATATTTTTTACGTAGAATCGACTGGTGAAAAACACACATCGCTATCTCTAATAGTTTTTGAAATATTCGCGAAAATTTTTTATCGTTTTGGATTTTTTGATTTTTTCGAATTTTCAAAAAGCTTCATATCTCGGCAACTAGACGTTTTTATCGAAGTTTTGCGGCCAGATTCGGAAAGTACGCGTTTCGGAGCACAATATCCCGAAATCAGCGATATTTATTTTTTGTCATTTGTCGAAAAATTTTACGCCACCCCCCCCCTGTGAAAATTCGGAAAAAATGAAAAGTGGTCCTACGGTGATGAAACTGAACCACCTGATAGATAATTTTACGTAGAATCGACTGGCGAAGAGCACACATCGCTATCTCTAATAGTTTTCTTGAAATATTAGCGAAAATTTTTTATCGGTTTGGATTTTTTGATTTTTTCGAATTTTCAAAAGCTCATATCTCGGCAACTAAACGTTTTATCGAAGTTTTGCGGACAGATTCGGAAAGTACGCGTTTCGGAGCATCAAATATCCCGAAATCAGCGATATTTATTTTTTGTCATTTGTCGAAAAATATTAAGCCCTGTGAAAATTTGCAAAAAATCTAAAGTGGTCCTACGGTGATGAAACTGAACCACCTGATAGATAATTTTACGTAGAATCGACTGGTGAAAAGCACACATCGCTATCTCTAATAGTTTTTGAAATATTCGCGAAAAATGTTTATCCTTTTGGATTTTTTGACTTTTTCGAATTTTCAAAAGCTCATATCTCGGCAACTAGACGTTTTAACGAAGTTTTGCGGCCAGATTCGGAAGTACGCGTTTCGGAGCTCCAAATATCCCGAAATCAGCGATATTTATTTTTTGTCATTTGTCGAAAAATTTTACGCCACCCCCCCTGTGAAAATTCGGAAAAAATGAAAAGTGGTCCTACGGTGATGAAACTGAACCACCTGATAGATAATTTTACGTAGAATCGACTGGCGAAAAGCACACATCGCTATCTCTAATAGTTTTTGAAATATTAGCGAAATTTTTTTATCGTTTTGGATTTTTTGATTTTTCGAATTTTCAAAAGCTCATATCTCGGCAACTAAACGTTTTATCGAAGTTTGCGGCACAGATTCGGAAAGTAACGCGTTTCGGAGCATCAATATCCCGAAATCAGCGATATTTATTTTTTGTCATTTGTCGAAAAATATTAAGCCCTGTGAAAATTTGCAGAAAAATCTAAAGTGGTCCTACGGTGATGAAACTGAACCACCTGATAGATAATCTTTACGTAGAATCGACTGGTGAAAAGCACACATCGCTATCTCTAATAGTTTTTGAAATATTCGCGAAAAATGTTTATCGTTTTGGATTTTTTGATTTTTTTCGAATTTTCAAAAGCTCATATCTCGGCAACTAGACGTTTTTATCGAAGTTTTGCGGACAGATTCGGAAAGTACACGTTTTGGAGCACCAAATATCCCGAAAACAGCGATATTTATTTTTTTGTCATTTGTCAAAAAATATTAAGCCCTGTGAAAATTTGCAAAAAATCTAAAGTGGTACTACGGTGATGAAACTGAACCACCTGATAGATAATTTTACGTAGAATCGACTGGTGAAAAGCACACATCGCTATCTCTAACAGTTTTTGAAATATTCGCGAAAAATATTTATCGTTTTGGATTTTTTGACTTTTTCGAATTTTCAAAAGCTCATATCTCGGCATCTAGACGCTTTATCGAAGTTTTGCGGCCAGATTCGGAAAGTACGCATTTCGGAGCACCAAATATCCCGTAATCAGCGATATTTATTTTTTTTTGTCATTTGTCGAAAAATTTTACGCCACCCCCCCCTGTGAAAATTCGGAGATATTTTTACGTAGAATCGACTGGTGAAAAACACACATCGCTATCTCTAATAGTTTTTGAAATATTCGCGAAAATTTTTTATCGTTTTGGATTTTTTGATTTTTTCGAATTTTCAAAAGCTCATATCTCGGCAACTAGACGTTTTATCGAAGTTTTGCGGCCAGATTCGGAAAGTACGCGTTTCGGAGCACCAAATATCCCGAAATCAGCGATATTTATTTTTTGTCATTTGTCGAAAAATTTTACGCCACCCCCCCCTGTGAAAATTCGGAAAAAATGAAAAGTGGTCCTACGGTGATGAAACTGAACCACCTGATAGATAATTTTACGTAGAATCGACTGGCGAAGAGCACACATCGCTATCTCTAATAGTTTTTGAAATATTAGCGAAAATTTTTTATCGTTTTGGATTTTTTGATTTTTTCGAATTTTCAAAAGCTCATATCTCGGCAACTAAACGTTTTATCGAAGTTTTGCGGACAGATTCGGAAAGTACGCGTTTCGGAGCATCAAATATCCCGAAATCAGCGATATTTATTTTTTGTCATTTGTCGAAAAATATTAAGCCCTGTGAAAATTTGCAAAAAATCTAAAGTGGTCCTACGGTGATGAAACTGAACCACCTGATAGATAATTTTACATAGAATCGACTGGTGAAAAGCACACATCGCTATCTCTAATAGTTTTTGAAATATTCGCGAAAAATGTTTATCCTTTTGGATTTTTTGACTTTTTCGAATTTTCAAAAGCTCATATCTCGGCAACTAGACGTTTTAACGAAGTTTTGCGGCCAGATTCGGAAAGTACGCGTTTCGGAGCTCCAAATATCCCGAAATCAGCGATATTTATTTTTTGTCATTTGTCGAAAAATTTTACGCCACCCCCCCCCTGTGAAAATTCGGAAAAAATGAGAAGTGGTCCTACGGTGATGAAACTGAACCACCTGATAGATAATTTTACGTAGAATCGACTGGCGAAAAGCACACATCGCTATCTCTAATAGTTTTTGAAATATTCGCAAAAAATGTTTATCGTTTTGGATTTTTTCGAATTTTCAAAAGCTCATATCTCGGCAACTAGACGTTTTATCGAAGTTTTGCGGCCAGATTCGGAAAGTACGCGTTTCGGAGCACCAAATATCCCGTAATCAGCGATATTTATTTTTTTTGTCATTTGTCGAAAAATTTTACGCCACCCCCCCCCTGTGAAAATTCGGAAAAAATGAAAAGTGGTCCTACGGTGATGAAACTGAACCACCTGATAGATATTTTTACGTAGAATCGACTGGTGAAAAACACACGTCGCTATCTCTAATAGTTTTTGAAATATTCGCGACAAATTTTTATCGTTTTGGATTTTTTGATTTTTTCGAATTTTCAAAAGCTCATATCTCGGCAACTAGACGTTTTATCGAAGTTTTGCGGCCAGATTCGGAAAGTACGCGTTTCGGAGCACCAAATATCCCGAAATCAGCGATATTTATTTTTTGTCATTTGTCGAAAAATTTTACGCCACCCCCCCCTGTGAAAATTCGGAAAAAATGAAAAGTGGTCCTACGGTGATGAAACTGAACCACCTGATAGATAATTTTACGTAGAATCGACTGGCGAAAAGCACACATCGCTATCTCTAATAGTTTTGGAAATATTCGCGAAAAATGTTTATCGTTTTGGATTTTTTCGAATTTTCAAAAGCTCATATCTCGGCAACTAGACGTTTTATCGAAGTTTTGCGGACAGATTCGGAAAGTACGCGTTTCGGAGCACCAAATATCCCGAAATCAGCGATATTTATTTTTTGTCATTTGTCGAAAAATATTAAGCCCTGTGAAAATTTGCAAAAAATCTAAAGTGGTCCTACGGTGATGAAACTGAACCACCTGATAGATAATTTTACGTAGAATCGACTGGTGAAAAGCACACATCGCTATCTCTAATAGTTTTTGAAATATTCGCGAAAAATATTTATCGTTTTGGATTTTTTGATTTTTTCGAATTTTCAAAGCTCATATCTCGGCAACTAGACGTTTTATCGAAGTTTTGCGGCCAGATTCGGAAAGTACGCGTTTCGGAGCACTAAATATCCCGAAATCAGCGATATTTATTTTTTGTCATTTGTCGAAAAATTTTACGCCTCCCCCCCCTGTGAAAATTCGGAAAAAATGAAAAGTGGTCCTACGGTGATGAAACTGAACCACCTGATAGATAATTTTACGTAGAATCGACTGGCGAAAAGCACACATCGCTATCTCTAATAGTTTTTGAAATATTCGCGAAAAATGTTTATCGTTTTGGATTTTTTGATTTTTTCGAATTTTCAAAAGCTTATATCTCGGCAACTAGATGTTTTATCGAAGTTTTGCGGCCAGATTCGGAAAGTACGCGTTTCGGAGCACCAAATATCCCGTAATCAGCGATATTTATTTTTTTTGTCATTTGTCGAAAAATTTTGCGCCAACCCCCCCCTGTGAAAATTCGGAAAAAATGAAAGGTGGTCCTACGGTGATGAAACTGAACCACCTGATAGATATTTTTACGTAGATTCGACTGGTGAAAAACACACATCGCTATCTCTAATAGTTTTTGAAATATTCGCGAAAAATTTTTATCGTTTCGGATTTTTTGATTTTTTCGAATTTTCAAAAGCTCATATCTCGGCAACTAGACGTTTTATCGAAGTTTTGCGGCCAGATTCGGAAAGTACGCGTTTCGGAGCACAAAATATCCCGAAATCAGCGATATTTATTTTTTGTCACTTGTCGAAAAATTTCACGCCACCCCCCCCCTGTGAAAATTCGAAAATAATGAAAAGTGGTCCTACGGTGATGAAACTGAACCACCTGATAGATAATTTTACGTAGAATCGACCGGTGAAAAGCACACATCGCTATCTCTGATAGTTTTTGAAGTATTAGCGAAAAATTTTTATCGTTTTGGATTTTTTGATTTTTTCGAATTTTCAAAAGGTCATATCTCGGCAACTAGACGTTTTATCGAAGTTTTGCGGACAGATTCGGAAAGTACGCGTTTCGGAGCATCAAATATCCCGAAATCAGCGATATTTATTTTTTGTCATTTGTCGAAAAATATTAAGCCCTGTGAAAATTTGCAAAAAATCTAAAGTGGTCCTACGGTGATGAAACTGAACCACCTGATAGATAATTTTACGTAGAATCGACTGGTGAAAAGCACACATCGCTATCTCTAATAGTTTTTGAAATATTCGCGAAAAATATTTATCGTTTTGGATTTTTTGATTTTTTCGAATTTTCAAAAGCTCATATCTCGGCAACTAGACGTTTTATCGAAGTTTTGCAGACAGATTCGGAAAGTACCCGTTTCGGAGCACCAAATATCCCGAAATCAGCGATATTTATTTTTTGTCATTTGTCGAAAAGTTTTAAGCCCTGTGAAAATTTGCAAAAAAAATCTAAAGTGGTACTACGGTGATGAAACTGAACCACCTGATAGATAATTTTACGTAGAATCGACTGGTGAAAAGCACACATCGCTATCTCTAATAGTTTTTGAAATATTCGCGAAAAATGTTTATCGTTTTGGATTTTTTGACTTTTTCGAATTTTCAAAAGCTCATATCTCGGCAACTAGACGTTTTATCGAAGTTTTGCGGACAGATTCGGAAAGTACCCGTTTCGGAGCACCAAATATCCCGTAAGCAGCGATATTTATTTTTTTGTCATTTGTCGAAAAATATTAAGCCCTGTGAAAATTTGCAAAAAATCTAAAGTGGTCCTACGGTGATGAAACTGAACCACCTGATAGATAATTTTACGTAGAATCGACTGGTGAAAAGCACACATCGCTATCTCTAATAGTTTTTGAAATATTCGCGAAAAATGTTTTATCGAAGTTTTGCGGCCAGATTCGGAAAGTACGCGTTTCGGAGCACAAAATATCCCGAAATCAGCGATATTTATTTTTTGTCACTTGTCGAAAAATTTCACGCCACCCCCCCCCTGTGAAAATTCGAAAATAATGAAAAGTGGTCCTACGGTGATGAAACTGAACCACCTGATAGATAATTTTACGTAGAATCGACCGGTGAAAAGCACACATCGCTATCTCTGATAGTTTTTGAAGTATTAGCGAAAAATTTTTATCGTTTTGGATTTTTTGATTTTTTCGAATTTTCAAAAGGTCATATCTCGGCAACTAGACGTTTTATCGAAGTTTTGCGGACAGATTCGGAAAGTACGCGTTTCGGAGCATCAAATATCCCGAAATCAGCGATATTTATTTTTTGTCATTTGTCGAAAAATATTAAGCCCTGTGAAAATTTGCAAAAAATCTAAAGTGGTCCTACGGTGATGAAACTGAACCACCTGATAGATAATTTTACGTAGAATCGACTGGTGAAAAGCACACATCGCTATCTCTAATAGTTTTTGAAATATTCGCGAAAAATATTTATCGTTTTGGGATTTTTTGATTTTTTCGAATTTTCAAAAGCTCATATCTCGGCAACTAGACGTTTTATCGAAGTTTTGCAGACAGATTCGGAAAGTACCCGTTTCGGAGCACCAAATATCCCGAAATCAGCGATATTTATTTTTTGTCATTTGTCGAAAAGTTTTAAGCCCTGTGAAAATTTGCAAAAAAATCTAAAGTGGTACTACGGTGATGAAACTGAACCACCTGATAGATAATTTTACGTAGAATCGACTGGTGAAAAGCACACATCGCTATCTCTAATAGTTTTTGAAATATTCGCGAAAAATGTTTATCGTTTTGGATTTTTTGACTTTTTCGAATTTTCAAAAGCTCATATCTCGGCAACTAGACGTTTTATCGAAGTTTTGCGGACAGATTCGGAAAGTACCCGTTTCGGAGCACCAAATATCCCGTAAGCAGCGATATTTATTTTTTTGTCATTTGTCGAAAAATATTAAGCCCTGTGAAAATTTGCAAAAAATCTAAAGTGGTCCTACGGTGATGAAACTGAACCACCTGATAGATAATTTTACGTAGAATCGACTGGTGAAAAGCACACATCGCTATCTCTAATAGTTTTTTAAATATTCGCGAAAAATGTTTATCGTTTTGGATTTTTTTCGAATTTTCAAAAGCTCATATCTCGGCAACTAGACGTTTTATCGAAGTTTTGCGGACAGATTCGGAAAGTACGCGTTTCGGAGAACCAAATATCCCGAAATCAGCGATATTTATTTATTGTCATTTGTCGAAAAATATTAAGCCCTGTGAAAATTTGCAAAATATCTAAAGTGGTCCTACGGTGATGAAACTGAACCACCTGATAGATAACTTTACGTAGAATCGACTGGTGAAAAGCACACATCGCTATCTCTAATAGTTTTTGAAATATTCGCGAAAAATGTTTATGGTTTTAGATTTTTTGATTTTTTCGAATTTTCAAAAGCTCATATCTCGGCAACTAGACGTTTTATCGAAGTTTTGCGGCCAGATTCGGAAAGAACGCGTTTCGGAGCACCAAATATCCCGTAATCAGCGATATTTATTTGTTGTCATTTGTCGAAAAATTTTACGCCACCCCCCCCTGTGAAAATTCGGAAAAATGAAAAGTGGTCCTACGGTGATGAAACTGAACCACCTGATAGATAATTTTACGTAGAATCGACCGGTGAAAAGCACACATCGCTATCTCTGATAGTTTTTGAAGTATTAGCGAAAAATTTTTATCGTTTTGGATTTTTTGATTTTTTCGAATTTTCAAAAGGTCATATCTCGGCAACTAGACGTTTTATCGAAGTTTTGCGGACAGATTCGGAAAGTACGCGTTTCGGAGCATCAAATATCCCGAAATCAGCGATATTTATTTTTTGTCATTTGTCGAAAAATATTAAGCCCTGTGAAAATTTGCAAAAAATCTAAAGTGGTCCTACGGTGATGAAACTGAACCACCTGATAGATAATTTTACGTAGAATCGACTGGCGAAAAGCACACATCGCTATTTCTAATAGTTTTTGAAATATTCGCGAAAAATGCTTATCGTTTTGGATTTTTTGATTTTTTCGAATTTTCAAAAGCTCATATCTCGGCAACTAGACGTTTTATCGAAGTTTTGCGGCCAGATTCGGAAAGTACGCGTTTCGGAGCACCAAATATCCCGTAATCAGCGATATTTATTTTTTTTTGTCATTTGTCGAAAAATTTTACGCCACCCCCCCCCTGTGAAAATTCGGAAAAAATGAAAAGTGGTCCTACGGTGATGAAACTGAACCACCTGATAGATAATTTTACGTAGAATCGACTGGCGAAAAGCACACATCGCTATCTCTAATAGTTTTTGAAATATTCGCGAAAATTTTTTATCGTTTTGAATTTTTTGATTTTTTCGAATTTTCAAAAGCTCATAATCTCGGCAACTAGACGTTTTATCGAAGTTTTGCGGCCAGATTCGGAAAGTACGCGTTTCGGAGCACCAAATATCCCGAAATCAGCGATATTTATTTTTTTGTCATTTGTCGAAAAATTTTACGCCACCCCCCCCTGTGAAAATTCGGAAAAAACGAAAAGCGGTCCTACGGTGATGAAACTGAACCACCTGATAGATAATTTTACGTAGAATCGACTGGCGAAAAGCACACATCGCTATCTCTAATAGTTTTTGAAATATTCGCGAAAAATTTTTATCGTTTTGGATTTTTTGATTTTTTCGAATTTTCAAAAGCTCATATCTCGGCAACTAGACGTTTTGTCGAAGTTTTGCGGACAGATTCGGAAAGTACGCGTTTCGGAGCACCAAATATCCCGAAATCAGCGATATTTATTTTTTGTCATTTGTCGAAAAATTTTAAGCCCTATGAAAATTTGCAAAAAATCTAAAGTGGTATTACGGTGATGAAACTGAACCACCTGATAGATAATTTTACGTAGAATCGATTGGTGAAAAGCACACATCGCTATCTCCAATAGTTTTTGAAATATTCGCGAAAAATGTTTATCGTTTTGGATTTTTTGACTTTTTCGAATTTTCAAAAGCTCATATCTCGGCAACTAGACGTTTTATCGAAGTTTTGCGGCCAGATTCGGAAAGTACGCGTTTCGGAGCACCAAATAACCCCGTAATCAGCGATATTTCTTTTTTTGTCATTTGTCGAAAAATTTTACGCCACTCCCCCCTGTGAAAATTCGGAAAAAATGAAAAGTGGTCCTACGGTGATGAAACTGAACCACCTGATAGATAATTTTACGTAGAATCGACCGGTGAAAAACACACATCGCTATCTCTAATAGTTTTTGAAATATTCGCGAAATTTTTTTATCGTTTTGGATTTTTTGATTTTTTTGAATTTTCAAAAGCTCATATCTCGGCAACTAGACGTTTTAATCGAAGTTTTGCGGGACAGATTCGGAAAGTACGCGTTTCGGAGCATCAAATATCCCGAAATCAGCGATATTTATGTTTTGTCATTTGTCGAAAAATATTAAGCCCTGTGAAAATTTGCAAAAAATCTAAAGTGGTCCTACGGTGATGAAACTGAACCACCTGATAGATAATTTTACGTAGAATCGACTGGTGAAAAGCACACATCGTTATCTCTAATAGTTTTTGAAATATTCGCGAAAAATGTTTATCGTTTTGGATTTTTTGACTTTTTCGAATTTTCAAAAGCTCATATCTCGGCAACTAGACGTTTTATCGAAGTTTTGCGGCCAGATTCGGAAGAGTACGCGTTTCGGAGCACCAAATATCCCGAAATCCGCGATATTTATTTTTTGTCATTTGTCGAAAAATTTTAAGCCCTGGAAAATTTGCAAAAAATCTAAAGTGGTATTACGGTGATGAAACTGAACCACCTGATAGATAATTTTACGTAGAATCGACTGGTGAAAAGCACACATCGCTATCTCTAATAGTTTTTGAAATATTCGCGAAAAATGTTTATCGTTTTGGATTTTTTCGAATTTTCAAAAGCTCATATCTCGGCAACTAGACGTTTTATCGAAGTTTTCCTGACAGATTCGGAAAGTACGCGTTTCGGAGCACCAAATATCCCGTAATCAGCGATATTTATTTTTTGTCATTTGTCGAAAAATTTTACGCCTCCCCCCCCTGTGAAAATTCGGAAAAAATGAAAAGTGGTCCTACGGTGATGAAACTGAACCACCTGATAGATAATTTTACGTAGAATCGACTGGCGAAAAGCACACATCGCTATCTCTAATAGGATTTGAAATATTCGCGAAAAATGTTTATCGTTTTGGATTTTTTGATTTTTTCGAATTTTCAAAAGCTCATATCTCGGCAACTAGACGTTTTATCGAAGTTTTGCGGCCAGATTCGGAAAGTACGCGTTTCGGAGCACCAAATATCCCGAAATCAGCGATATTTATTTTTTGTCATTTGTCGAAAAATTTTACGCCTCCCCCCCCCCTGTGAAAATTCGGAAAAAATGAAAAGTGGTCCTACGGTGATGAAACTGAACCACCTGATAGATAATTTTACGTAGAATCGACTGGCGAAAAGCACACATCGCTATCTCTAATAGTTTTTGAAATATTCGCGAAAAATGTTTATCGTTTTGGATTTTTTGACTTTTTCGAATTTTCAAAAGCTCATATCTCGGCAACTAGACGTTTTATCGAAGTTTTGCGGCCAGATTCGGAAAGTACGCGTTTCGGAGCACCAAATATCCCGTAATCAGCGATATTTATTTTTTTGTCATTTGTCGAAAAATTTTACGCCAGCCCCCCTGTGAAAATTCGGAAAAAATGAAAAGTGGTCCTACGGCGATGAAACTGAACCACCTGATAGATAATTTTACGTAGAAACGACCGGTGAAAAAACACATCGCTATCTCTAATAGTTCTTGAAATATTCGCGAAAAATGTTTATCGTTTTGGAATTTTTGACTTTTTCGAATTTTCAAAAGCTCATATCTCGGCAACTAGACGTTTTATCGAAGTTTTGCGGCCAGATTCGGAAAGTACGCGTTTCGGAGCACCAAATATCCCGTAATCAGCGATATTTATTTTTTTTGTCATTTGTCGAAAAATTTTACGCCATCCCCCTCTGTGAAAATTCGGAAAAAATGAAAAGTGGTCCTACGGTGATGAAACTGAACCACCTGATAGATAATTTTACGTAGAATCGACTGGCGAAAAGCACACATCGCTATCTCTAATAGTTTTTGAAATATTCGCGAAAAATGTTTATCGTTTTGGATTTTTTGACTTTTTCGAATTTTCAAAGGCTCATATGTCGGCAACTAGACGTTTTATCGAAGTTTTGCGGCCAGATTCGGAAAGTACGCGTTTCGGAGCACCAAATATCCCGTAAACAGCGATATTTCCTTTTTTGTCATTTGTCGAAAAATGTTACGCCAGCCCCCCCTGTGAAAATTCGGAAAAAATGAAAAGTGATCCTACGGTGATGAAACTGAACCACCTGATAGATAATTTTACGTAGAATCGACTGGCGAAAAGCACACATCGCTATCTCTAATAGTTTTTGAAATATTCGCGAAAATTTTTATCGTTTTGGATTTTTTGATTTTTTCGAATTTTCAAAAGCTCATATCTCGGCAACTAGACGTTCTATCGAAGTTTTGCGGACAGATTCGGAAAGTACGCGTTTCGGAGCACCAAATATCCCGAAATCAGCGATATTTATTTTTTTGTCATTTGTCGAAAAATATTAAGCCCTGTGAAAATTAGCAAAAAATCTAAAGTGGTCCTACGGTGATGAAACTGAACCACCTGATAGATAATTTTACGTAGAATCGACTGGTGAAAAGCACACATCGCTATCTCTAATAGTTTTTGAAATATTCGCGAGAAATGTTTATCGTTTTGGATTTTTTTCGAATTTTCAAAAGCTCATATCTCGACAACTAGACGTTTTATCGAAGTTTTGCGGACAGATTCGGAAAGTACGCGTTTCGGAGCACCAAATATCCCGAAATCAGCGATATTTATTTTTTGTCATTTGTCGAAAAATATTAAGCCCTGTGAAAATTAGCAAAAAATTCTAAAGTGGTCCTACGGTGATGAAACTGAACCACCTGATAGATAATTTTACGTAGAATCGACCGGTGAAAAGCACACATCGCTATCTCTAATAGTTTTTTAAATATTAGCGAAAAATTTTTATCGTTTTGGATTTTTTGATTTTTTTCGAATTTTCAAAAGCTCATATCTCGGCAACTAGACGTTTTATCGAAGTTTTGCGGACAGATTCGGAAAGTACGCGTTTCGGAGCATCAAATATCCCGAAATCAGCGATATTTATTTTTTGTCATTTGTCGAAAAATATTAAGCCCTGTGAAAATTTGCAAAAAAATCTAAAGTGGTCCTACGGTGATGAAACTGAACCACCTGATAGATAATTTTACGTAGAATCGACCGGTGAAAAGCACACATCGCTATCTCTAATAGTTTTTGAAATATTAGCGAAAAATTTTTATCGTTTTGGATTTTTTGATTTTTTCGAATTTTCAAAAGCTCATATCTCGGCC
>JARFXV010001800.1:0-77700 GCA_031761425.1 Cosmopolites sordidus | reverse complement strand
TTAAGACGAAGCTAACTGTGCGCCTATCTTTGGTCCTCAATTGCGAGTTGAAGGTCGTCCCGGAAGATGATTTATTCGTCGGCTCGCAATATTTCCCGAATTTTCCCAAGTAAAATCGTAAAATGTTTAGTTTTCGTTGTGTTGTGCGTCGCTTGGTCCCCAAACGAGTAAGTAATTAAGCTTGATATTTGAAAATGTTTACAAAACTCGATTTTTCTATCGGTTATTTCATTGCCAAATATAGCGACGGGAACATTTAGAATCACGATATCGGGCAGGTTTGAAATGCACAGGCGCAACATCTTCTTCTTTTTGTGTCGATGGCCTTTTGCGGCACGTTTGTGTCAATGTAAAATAGAAAGGCATTGTTTATCTTTTTTTGTGGTTAATTTTTTTATTGTGGCTATATAAATAATAACGAACTAGTATTATTACATATAGCATTATTTAGATATATGCCCATATAAGAAAGAACAAAATAAAATGAAACTAAACTTTCAGTTGGAAAGTATCCAGTGCTTTTATTCAAAAATTAACATTTACGGTTTTAAATTAATTCTGTACTAAATTTTCGTTATTAAAATAGTAAACTTATTAATACATAAACTTACTTGTTGATTAACTTTTTGTATTATACGGCGTAATTAAAATCTAAGTTCCAAGTACATATTTTATAACGATCATTACTGGTATACAGATAAAACCTAATGCGATAATAAGCACTGCAAATAATGATTTTCTTTAATTAAGTTTTGATTGATTGGGTGTAATTATGGAGACATGTCCTTGCAAAGCTCTAAAATTAAATTTGACATTTTTTAATGATTTTCAAACGGTTTGAAATACAAATTTTAATCTAGAGGGTAGTGGTGTCATTTTTATAAATAAAAAATAGAAAATTGGTGTTTTTTCTGAAGCACACTTTAATTTTTTTGAAATTAACACTCTTTTGTCCATAGAAAGTACTTTTATTTTAATTTTTGGTAGGAGGCACGGTTTTTGAGATAATTTGACATGTTTCGATAACTCTGCAGCAGTAGTAGTAGTAGCAGTAACTATTGCTCGTACAAAATAAAAGCAGTTGCACGTCATTAAAAGCACATGATCAACATTTTTACTGCCTTGTCAAAGAATATTGACGTATATATCTATACGTAAATATTCTTTGGCCCTGTTGCCAGATTGTGATTAAATATCATAACCTTACTTTAGCGAATAATTTTTACAATTTAAACTTTAATAACAATTAAAACAATCAATTCTAAATTAAATGCAAATTACTATGTAATTAAATAAATATGTAATAAATGTTTAAAGTTTTGCAAGTGTCGTCGATTTAGTACCTCTAGATAGATTCAGCAGATGTAAAATGCATCGTTCAAAAACGGTTAATTTATTCAAAACTATCGACATTTTTTAATATTTGAATGGTTAAAAAATTAAAATATTATATAATTACCACTGACATTTATTGATATATAATATGCAAGTACAAAACAGAAACAACAATGAAATATCTGCATGCACTTATATTTTCATCAATCAGAATCTGAAAACTACTGGCTGGAATCACTGTTATCATCTGCAGTATTTATAATTCACGGAAGAACTTCTTTTCATACAAGTATATGTATATGTTAATTTTCTGTATGCTTGATCGTCTTGCAGCCCATTCTTGTCGCTTTTCGATCAATGCATGGTTCCAGTTGATCATTTGTTGACGATAGTGAACGGTATTAACTGTTTCACCTGATTTCAGACGCTCATGGTATACGACATACTTCTGATCCCACAAATGCACAGCGTTGTCTTTATTTCAAAGCGATTCGGTCTTCTGGTCGATATTTATGGTTGTCCTTTGTCAACCCATGATTTTCTGCATTTCAGTTTCTTGAAATGTATCCATTTTTCGACTCCAGTCACGATCCGATGCAAAAAAGTATTTCTTTCATGCCGAGAAAGCAAAACTTCGGACACTGTTCAGCTGATGTGGTACCTATTTTTCTGCCTTCTGGACCGTTTCCATGGAATACAGAACTTCACAAATGGTTCGGCGACTAACATTCAACTTCTCTGCAATTTGTTTGCATATTGTCTTCTTCCAATAATGCTTGCAATTCGGCATCTTCAAATTTTTTCCTTTCGCCTCGGCGTTCTTTGTGTTTCAAGTCGAAAGCACCACTTTTGAATACTCTAAAACAATCCTTCGACAAGCGTCTTGCATTGGGACATTGTCACCGTAAGTTTCTACAAATATACGACGGTTTTTAATCGCGTTTTTATTTTTATTGAACAAGACAATCAGTACGTGATGATTATCACACTTAAAAAATATGATGCTAACCACAAGCAACTTGTTATATTTTTTATGGATTACATACCCATCCTATTTTTTTCAACCGAATAAAACTTTTTAACAGAGCAAGAAAATATACAGAAGTTGGATTTAATCTCTTTCAGAATAGCTAGGCAAAAGTATTGGCACAGTTAAAATGTTTTACTTAGAAAGGGTACAAAAATACTAGAGGGGAAGTATTACTTGTTTTAAACATATATTTTGTATATATTGTGCCAGTACTTTTGTCCGCCTATTCTGAGAGGTTGAATGAATTTTTTGTATTTTTTTGTTCTGTTTAAAAAGTTTTAATTTTTTTTAATGGATGGGTATGCAATACATAAAAATTTAATATGAACTTACTTGAGTTTGTATTTTAGAGGAATATAATTTTCATATGAAATACATAGTTTGCCAGACTTTTGTCTCCCACTGTATTTATTTTTTTATGTATCTTATGTTATGGAAATTACATTTCTGTTAAAGTTTTCGCGCCTCCTTTCGCACTAGTCTGCGTTTCTCAATTTGGAAATCACTGTCCTACAGAAAGGAGATACCCTATTATAGTGTTTTAAGTTCCCCACATGATTCCTTTAAAAATGCGCTGAAAATTATATTTTCTGGAACCCAGTTTTATTAGCAGACCAAGCTATGTTTACAACATCGGCATTTTAATTTTATCAAAACAAGGAACGAGAGAGAAGTCAATATCAGTTTTAGTATTTCTTTCTGTATTACGGCCTTTCTTTAAAATAATGCTTGATATTTCCATTTCAAAATGTTAAATTCATCTGTATCAATTCATCTGAATTTTTACAAGTAAGACTTAAAGTAAAAGTTTTTGTTTTCGTTTTGTTGTGCATCGCTTGGTCCCCAAAGGAGTAAGTAATTAAGCTTGATATTTGAAAATGTTTACAAAACTTGATTTTTCTATCGGTTATTTCATTACCAAATATAGCGACGCCGAACATTTAGAATCCCGATATCGGGCAGGTTTGAAATTCACAGACGCAAAATCTTCTTCTTTTTGTGTCGATGGCCTTTTGCGGTAGGTTTATGTCAATATAAAATAGAAAGACATTGTTTAACTTTTTTTGTTGTCAATTTTTTTATGGTGGTTATATAAATAATAGCGAACTAGTATTATTACATATAGCATTATTTAAATATATGCCCATATAAGAAGGTAAAGAAAAACTATAGGTTTATTAGTATTTTTCCTAAATTGAACAAAATGAAATGAAACTAAGCTTTCAGTTGGAAAGTATTCAGTGTTTTTATTCAAAAATTAACATTTACGGTTTTAAATTAATTCTGAACTAAATTTTCGTTATTAGAATAGTAAACTTATTAATACATAAAATTATTTGTTGATTAACTTTTTGTATTATACAACGTAATTAAAATCTAAGTTCCAAGTACATATTTCTGGATCATAACTGGTATATGATTAACTTTTGATTTATTGGGTGTAATTATAGTTCCAAGTATAAGTTATAGTTCCAAATATAAGTTCCAAGTACATATTTTATAACGATCATTACTGGTATACAGGTAAAACCTAATGCGGCAATAAGCTCTGCAAATGATGATTTTCTTTAATTGACTTTTGATTGATTGGGTGTAATTATTGAGACATGACCTTGCAAGGCCCTAAAATTAAATTTGAAATTTTTTAATTATTTTCAAACGGTTTGAAATAAAAATTTTAATCTAGAGGGTAGTGGTGTATTTTTATAAATAAAAAATAGTAAATTAGTTTTTTTTGACGCACCCTTTAATTTTTTTGAAAATAATATCTTTTGTCCATAAAAAACACTTTTTTTTTTAAATTTTTAGTAGGGGGCACGGTTTTTTTACATCATTTGACACTTTTCGATAACTCTGTAGCAATAGTAGTAGTAGTAGTAGTAGTAGTAACTATTGTTCGTACAAAATAAAAGCATTTGCACGTCATTAAAAGCACATTCTCAAAATTTTGACTGTCCTGTCAAAGAATATTGACGTATATATCTATACGTAAATATTCTTTGGCCCTGTTGCCAGATTGTGATTAAATATCATAACCTTACTTTAGCGAATAATTTTTACAATTTAAACTTTAATAACAATTAAAACAATCAATTCTAAATTAAATGCAAATTACTATGTAATTAAATAAATATGTAATAAATGTTTAAAGTTTTGCAAGTGTCGTCGATTTAGTACCTCTAGATAGATTCAGCAGATGTAAAATGCATCGTTCAAAAACGGTTAATTTATTCAAAACTATCGACATTTTTTAATATTTGAATGGTTAAAAAATTAAAATATTATATAATTACCACTGACATTTATTGATATATAATATGCAAGTACAAAACAGAAACAACAATGAAATATCTGCATGCACTTATATTTTCATCAATCAGAATCTGAAAACTACTGGCTGGAATCACTGTTATCATCTGCAGTATTTATAATTCACGGAAGAACTTCTTTTCATACAAGTATATGTATATGTTAATTTTCTGTATGCTTGATCGTCTTGCAGCCCATTCTTGTCGCTTTTCGATCAATGCATGGTTCCAGTTGATCATTTGTTGACGATAGTGAACGGTATTAACTGTTTCACCTGATTTCAGACGCTCATGGTATACGACATACTTCTGATCCCACAAATGCACAGCGTTGTCTTTATTTCAAAGCGATTCGGTCTTCTGGTCGATATTTATGGTTGTCCTTTGTCAACCCATGATTTTCTGCATTTCAGTTTCTTGAAATGTATCCATTTTTCGACTCCAGTCACGATCCGATGCAAAAAAGTATTTCTTTCATGCCGAGAAAGCAAAACTTCGGACACTGTTCAGCTGATGTGGTACCTATTTTTCTGCCTTCTGGACCGTTCCCATGGAATACAGAACTTCACAAATGGTTCGGCGACTAACATTCAACTTCTCTGCAATTTGTTTGCATATTGTCTTCTTCCAATAATGCTTGCAATTCGGCATCTTCAAATTTTTTCCTTTCGCCTCGGCGTTCTTTGTGTTTCAAGTCGAAAGCACCACTTTTGAATACTCTAAAACAATCCTTCGACAAGCGTCTTGCATTGGGACATTGTCACCGTAAGTTTCTACAAATATACGACGGTTTTTAATCGCGTTTTTATTTTTATTGAACAAGACAATCAGTACGTGATGATTATCACACTTAAAAAATATGATGCTAACCACAAGCAACTTGTTATATTTTTTATGGATTACATACCCATCCTATTTTTTTCAACCGAATAAAACTTTTTAACAGAGCAAGAAAATATACAGAAGTTGGATTTAATCTCTTTCAGAATAGCTAGGCAAAAGTATTGGCACAGTTAAAATGTTTTACTTAGAAAGGGTACAAAAATACTAGAGGGGAAGTATTACTTGTTTTAAACATATATTTTGTATATATTGTGCCAGTACTTTTGTCCGCCTATTCTGAGAGGTTGAATGAATTTTTTGTATTTTTTTGTTCTGTTTAAAAAGTTTTAATTTTTTTTAATGGATGGGTATGCAATACATAAAAATTTAATATGAACTTACTTGAGTTTGTATTTTAGAGGAATATAATTTTCATATGAAATACATAGTTTGCCAGACTTTTGTCTCCCACTGTATTTATTTTTTTATGTATCTTATGTTATGGAAATTACATTTCTGTTAAAGTTTTCGCGCCTCCTTTCGCACTAGTCTGCGTTTCTCAATTTGGAAATCACTGTCCTACAGAAAGGAGATACCCTATTATAGTGTTTTAAGTTCCCCACATGATTCCTTCAAAAATGCGCTGAAAATTATATTTTCTGGAACCCAGTTTTATTAGCAGACCAAGCTATGTTTACAACATCGGCATTTTAATTTTATCAAAACAAGGAACGAGAGAGAAGTCAATATCAGTTTTAGTATTTCTTTCTGTATTACGGCCTTTCTTTAAAATAATGCTTGATATTTCCATTTCAAAATGTTAAATTCATCTGTATCAATTCATCTGAATTTTTACAAGTAAGACTTAAAGTAAAAGTTTTTGTTTTCGTTTTGTTGTGCATCGCTTGGTCCCCAAAGGAGTAAGTAATTAAGCTTGATATTTGAAAATGTTTACAAAACTTGATTTTTCTATCGGTTATTTCATTACCAAATATAGCGACGCCGAACATTTAGAATCCCGATATCGGGCAGGTTTGAAATTCACAGACGCAAAATCTTCTTCTTTTTGTGTCGATGGCCTTTTGCGGTAGGTTTATGTCAATATAAAATAGAAAGACATTGTTTAACTTTTTTTGTTGTCAATTTTTTTATGGTGGTTATATAAATAATAGCGAACTAGTATTATTACATATAGCATTATTTAAATATATGCCCATATAAGAAGGTAAAGAAAAACTATAGGTTTATTAGTATTTTTCCTAAATTGAACAAAATGAAATGAAACTAAGCTTTCAGTTGGAAAGTATTCAGTGTTTTTATTCAAAAATTAACATTTACGGTTTTAAATTAATTCTGAACTAAATTTTCGTTATTAGAATAGTAAACTTATTAATACATAAAATTATTTGTTGATTAACTTTTTGTATTATACAACGTAATTAAAATCTAAGTTCCAAGTACATATTTCTGGATCATAACTGGTATATGATTAACTTTTGATTTATTGGGTGTAATTATAGTTCCAAGTATAAGTTATAGTTCCAAATATAAGTTCCAAGTACATATTTTATAACGATCATTACTGGTATACAGGTAAAACCTAATGCGGCAATAAGCTCTGCAAATGATGATTTTCTTTAATTGACTTTTGATTGATTGGGTGTAATTATTGAGACATGACCTTGCAAGGCCCTAAAATTAAATTTGAAATTTTTTAATTATTTTCAAACGGTTTGAAATAAAAATTTTAATCTAGAGGGTAGTGGTGTATTTTTATAAATAAAAAATAGTAAATTAGTTTTTTTTGACGCACCCTTTAATTTTTTTGAAAATAATATCTTTTGTCCATAAAAAACACTTTTTTTTTTAAATTTTTAGTAGGGGGCACGGTTTTTTTACATCATTTGACACTTTTCGATAACTCTGTAGCAATAGTAGTAGTAGTAGTAGTAGTAGTAACTATTGTTCGTACAAAATAAAAGCATTTGCACGTCATTAAAAGCACATTCTCAAAATTTTGACTGTCCTGTCAAAGAATATTGACGTATATATCTATACGTAAATATTCTTTGGCCCTGTTGCCAGATTGTGATTAAATATCATAACTTTACTTTAGCGAATAATTTTTACAATTTAAACTTTAATAACAATTAAAACAATCAATTCTAGATTTAATGCAAATTACTAAGTAACTAAGAAATATATAATAAATGTTTTAAAGTCTTGCAAGTGTTGTCGATTTAGTACCTCAAGATAGATTCAGCAGATATAAAATGCTTCGTTCAGAAACGGTTACTTTATTCAAAACTATTGATATTTTTTAATATTTGAATGGTTAATAAAATAAAAATATTATAAAACTACCACTGACATTTATTGATATATCAATTTTGATATTGATCTGCATGCACTTATATTTTCATTAATCAGAATCTGAAAGCTACTGGCTGGAATCACTGTTATCATCTGCAGTATTTATAATTAACAGAAGAACTTCTTTTCAAACAAGTATATGCTCTCTGTCATACCAGTTAATTTTCTGTATGCTTGATCGTATTCTTTCATATCTCAGGATTCAGACACTGTGAAGTGCCTCACGCTACATGTTTATACAGTCTTGCTGTGTATTAAAAATTCTACCCATGTGTTTATTATAGTAATTTTGTACAATTTCCCATATAAGTTCAATTGGATTGAAAATGCAATGGTATGGAGGAATACATAAAACTTTGTGCCCATATTGTTCTGCTAAGTTGTCTATTAAATTTTTCCGTGCTGGTTTATTTCTGAAAAATCCACATAGGAAATATATTTGGTTGTGGTACCTACTCTACTACAATTCTTAATAGTCCAGTTTTAAATATTTGAATTGAAAATGCTATTTTATTATTAGTTAACCAATCTTGAACGGCAGCTTTAGTTCACGAGCTATTTTGTATCTTGTTTAATACCGTGCTATGATAATATTTGCTCACTTAAGTTTTTTAATAATTGCTTTTCAAACCATTTCAAGAAACTTCTTTGATTCATTTAACCATGATAATCAGTAAGCTAATTTTTTGATGAAAATATAGTCTCCGCACCCTCAATAAGTCTATCTTCACTGCCAGCATGAAGTGTGATGTATCTAAAATAAAAATTTTCAAACAAAACTTTTCGTATTTTTTTGCATATTTGTGTAAATTACCTTTTTCCATCAACTTTGGTGGGTTCTACATTCCTCTTATTATTATCTTGCCATTAATGACTTACCATATCATTTTGAAAAATCCAGGTTTCATCTAAGAAGACAAATTTTCACAAGGTTTTTTTTCTTTCCTTCATATAACTTCTCAAAAAATCTGTACATTTTAGGGCAACATTGGGAAGTTCCATAAGGCCTCGCCTTGGATATCTATTTTCCATTTAAAACCTACTTCTTTCAATACATTGCACAATGACATAGTATCATCCATGACAGTTGTTTCTCTTTTAATTGCTCATTTAAGGACTTCAAAGTTACATGCTGTTTTGAAAATAAAAACTAAACTGTGAGTGCCTATGTATGAACTGCATATGGGTTTAAGAACAGCCTTTTCTTCGATTCTTAGGTTACGAATACTTATTGTGTTCCTACATGATATAAATGGTCTCACGACTAGAATTTGTATCCAAAGGTGCAGTATTGATAACCCTTTTAGTAAAACTACGCTTTCTAGGCGATTTTAAAACTTAAATGTCTTTCACTTTTTGTGAAATAGTACTAACAGTGGACATACTCAAACTTAAAGCTGCTGCAACACGCTAAAAAAAATTCTAGTTTCTATAATATACATATATGACTTAAACCAAACATATTCAATTATTACGAATTAACTTAACATACCTAACAGCTGCAAAGAGTAACAATGCACCATTATTGTCTCGTTCTTGTTCAAAATAGTGTATCAGAGATGCTACAAACTCTTGACAACAACTATTTAAATGATATGGCATTTTACAGCTGCGACTCTGACAATTATAACATCGTGGTAGTTCTTAAAAGAACTATTTTCGATCGCAAGGTTAAAAATGAAAGTAAACGTTCAGATACAAATGGGATAACCAAACGTGTTAATACATATCAACAAGAAAAATTTGAAACTCGACATCGCATATTGTTGGCAAACGAATCCAGCTCTAACTTTGAAATTTCTTGAATAAATTCCATTTGTTATTATTATTATTCACGTATGGACCCTGGTTAGAGGCGTTTATTGTTGTTAGCCTTCGTTTGCGTCCATACTGATTTAATTCTTTCACTATGAGCTTTTTTCCTTTCGTCAGGCCAAGTTGTTCCGGTCTTCCTACATTTTCTCTCTGGCCAACCTCCCAAACGTTAACCTTGTGTCTGAAACAGTTTCTATCCTGAATTTAACTTTGTGTAATATTTGCTGATCTTAGGTCCGCTTTAATTGCAGCACTCTATTTACTTACGTTTTATTTCTACTTTAGATCTACTCCTATTTTCATAAAATTCAACTGTCTGTCTTGTCAGCCTACTCGGATTTATCCGTTTTATGTGTCCGTAAAACTTAAGTGTTGTTTTTCTCATATCGCTATGTATATCTGTGTATTGTTTGATTTCTTGGTTTTCTCGAAGTCGGTATGTTGTGCTATTTATTTGTTTGGGGCTTAAGATTTTTCTTATGATTTTTCTTTCCCTCTTTCTTATCAATCTCCTCGATGTCTTTCTTTCTATTCAAAATGAACGTTTCTGCGCCATAGAGATATTCTGGCTTAATAACTGGGTTGTAATGTCTCAGTTTTGTGTTTTAAGTTTGCATTTGAATTTTCATTTTTTAATTTATGTATTGGTATTTCTGCTGTTCATCAATAGCGTCATCGATAACTTCGAACTATTTTAGTTTTGAACCTTCTTGTATAAATTTCAACGTTTAAGGACTACCGCGATGTTGTAATTGTCAGCACCTGCAAAATGCCAAATCACTTTAATAGTTGTCAAACGTTAGTAGCATCTTTGATATAATATTTTGAACAAGAACGAGGCGATAATGGTCCGTTGTTATCCTTTGCGGTTGTTCAGAGGTATTTTAAGCTAATTGCTAATAATTGGATATTTTTATTTTGTCATAGTATATTATAGAAACTAGAGTAATTTTTTTAGCGTGTTGCACCAGCCTTAAGGTTGAATATGTCCACTTTTAGTACTGTTTCGCAAAAGATGGAAAACAAAGTTTTAAAATCGCCTAAAAAGCGTAGTTCGACTAAAAGGGTTACCAATATTGTAGCTTTGGATACAAGTCATATTGGTGACACCATTTATATCATGTATAAACACTGTAGTTATTCATAACCGAAGAATTGCAGAACAGATTGTTCACAATCCCATATGTAGTTTATACATAGGCACTCGCAGTTTAATTTTCATTTTCAGGAAACACAGAAATATTTAGTAGACAATTTAACAGAACAATATAAGCAAAAGGTTTATGTATTCCCTCATAGCACTGCATTTTCAACCCAATTAAACTTATATGGGGAATTGCAAAAAAATTACTATAATAAAGATATGGGTAGAGATGGTAGTACACCACAAGACTGTATAAACATGTGGCGTGAGGCACTTCCCACTATTACTCCTAAGATATGGAAGAACACGATCAAGCATACAGAAAATGAAATCATGAAATGGTATGATGAGAGCATATACTTGATCGAAAAGTAGTTTTGATAATTATAAATACTGTGGATCATAGCAGTGATTCCAGCCAGTAGTTTTCAGATTTTGAATAATGAAAATGTAAGTACACGCAGATATTTCATTGCTTTTTCCATTTTGTGCTTGCATAATATACATCAATAATTGTCATTGGTAATTATATAATATTTTGATTGATTTGTCCGTTACTTTGTGATAGTTCATTTTTTAAAAGGAATTAAACAATTTTTTACTTTATCTATCACTTTTATTTTTAAACAAAATTTATGTGACTATAGTTTCGTAAACGATTTTACATTCTCAAACACTATTTTAAAACTTTTTTAACTACGAACTCGAAATTTTTTAATAATTTTCAAACGGTTTGAAGTAAAAACTTTAATCAAGAGGGTAGTCATTTTTATAAATAAAAAATGGGAAATTGGTTTTTTTTGAAGCTCCCTTTAATTTTTTTGAAGTTAACAGTCCTTTGTCCATAAAAAGCATTTTTTTTTTAATTTTTAGTAGGAGGCACGGCTTTCGAGATAATTTGACACTTTTCGATAACTCTTCAGCAGTAGCAGAAGTAGTAGTAGTAGTAGTAGTAGTAGTAGTAACTATGGCTCGTACAAAATAAAAGCAGTTGCACATCATTAAAAGCACATGATCAACATTTTGACTGCTCTGTCAAAGAATATTAACGTATATATATCTATTCATAAATAATCTTTGGCCCTGTTGCCAGATTGTGATTAAATATCATAACCTTACTTTAGCGAATAATTTTTACATTTTAAACTTTAATAACAATTAAAACAATCAATTCTAAATTAAATTGCAAATTTTCTAAATAACTAAAAAGATATATAATAAATGTTTAAAGTCTTGCAAGTGTCGTCGATTTAGTACCTCTAGATAGATTCAGCAGATGTAAAATGCTTCGTTCAAAAACGGTTAATTTATTCAAAACTATCGACATTTTTTAATATTTGAATGGTTAATAAAATAAAAATATTATATAATTACCATTGACATTTGTTGATATTGATCTACATGCACTTATATTTTCATTAATCAGAATCTGAAAACTACTGGCTGGAATCACTGTTATCATCTGCAGTATTTATAATTAACGGAAGAACTTCTTTTCAAACAAGTATATGCTCTCTGTCATACCATTTAATTTTCTGTATGCTTGATCGTATTCTTTCATATCTCAGGATTCACACACTGTGAAGTGCCTCACGCCACATGTTTATACAGTCTTGCTGTGTATTCCCATTTCTACCCATGTAAGTTCAATTGGATTGAAAATGCAGTGGTATGGAGGAATACATAAAACTTTGTGCCTATATTGTTCTGCTAAGTTGTATATTAAATTTTTCCGTGCTGGTTTATTTCTGAAAAGTATCCACATAGGAAATATATCAAAATAATAAATTTGGTTGTGGTACGTACTCTACTACCATTCTTAATAGTTCAGTTTTAAACATTTGAATTGAAAATGCTATTTTATTATTAGTTAACCAATGTTGAATGGCAGCTTTAGTCCACGAGCTATTTTGTTTCTTGTTTAATAGCGTGCTATGATAATATTTGCTCACTTATGTTTTTTAATAATTAGTTTTCAAACCATTTCAAGAATTTTTTGATTCAATTAACCATGGTAATCAGTAAGCTAATTTTTGACGGAAATATGGTCTCTGCACCCTCAATAAGTCCATCTTCATCGCCAGCGTGAAGTGTAATGAATCTAAAATAAAAATTTTCTATCAAAACTTTTCATATTTTTTGCATATTTGTGTAACTTACCTTTTACCATCAACTTTGGTGGTTTTTACATTCCTCTTATTGTTATCTTGCCATGAATGACTTACAGTATCATTTTAAAAAATCCAGGTTTCATCTAAGAAGACAAATTTGTACAAGGCTTTTTTCTTTCCTTCATATAACTTCTCAAAATATCTATAAATTTTAGGGCAACATTGGGAAGTTCTATAAGGCCTCGCCTTGGATCTCTTTTTTCCATTTAAAACCTACTTCTTTCAATACATTGCACAATGACATAGTATCATCCCCCCAATAGTATCATCAATTGCTCATTTGAGGACTTCAAAGTTACATGCTGTTCTGAAAATGAAAATGAAACTGTGAGTGCCTATGTATAAACTGCATATTGGTTTAAGAACAGCCTTTTCTTCGATTCTTAGCTTACGAATATTTATTTTGTTCCTACATGATAAACATGGTGTCACGACTAGAACTTGTATCCAAAGGTGCAGTATTGATAATCCTTTTAGTAAAACTACGCTTTCTAGGCAATTTTAAAACTTGAATGTTTTTCACTTTTTGTCAAATAGTACTAACAGTGGACATACTCAAACTTAAAGCTGCTAGAATACGCTAAAAAAATTCTAGGTTCTATTATACACATATATGATTTAAACTAACATATTCAATTATTACGAATTAACCTAACATACCTAACAGCTGCAAAGAGTAACAATGCACCATTATTGTCTCGTTCTTGTTCAAAATAGTGTATCAGAGATGTTACAAACTCTTGACAACAACTATTTAAATGATATGGCATTTTACAGGTGCGACTCTGAAAATTATAACATCGTGGTAGTTCTTAAAAAACAGTTTTCGATCGTAAGGTAAAAAATGAAAGTAAACGTTCAGATACAAATGGTATAAACAAACATGTTAATACATATCAACAAGAAAAGTTTGAAACTCGACATCACATATTGTTGGCAACCGAATCCAGCTCTAAATTTGAAATTTATTGAATACATTCCATTTGTTATTATTACTATTCACGTATTAGCCCTGATTAGAGGCATTTGTTGTTGTTAGCCTTCCTTTGCGTCCATACTGATTTCATTCTTTCACTATGAGCTTTTTTCCTTTTGTCAGGCCAAGTTGTTCCGGTCTTCCTACATTTTCTTTCTGGCCAACCTGCCAAACGTTAACCTTGTGTCTGAAACAGTTTCTATCCTGAACTTAACTTTGTGTAATATTTGCTGATCTTAGGTCCACTTTAATTGCAGCAATCCATTTACATACGTTTTATTTCTACTTTAGCTCTACTCCTATTTTCATAAAATTCAACTATTTGTCTTGTTAGCCTACTCGGATTCATCCGCTTTATGTGTCCGTAAAACTTAAGCCTTTTTTTCTCATATCGCTATTTATATATTTGTATTGTTTGATTTTTTGGTTTTCTCGAAGTCGGTATATTGTGCTATTTATTTGTTTGGGGCTTAAGATTTTTCTTATGATTTTTATTTCTCCCTTTCTTATCAGTCTCCTCGATGTCTTTCTTTCTATTCAAAATGAGCATTTCTGCGCCATAGAGACATTCTGGCTTAATAACTGGGTTGTAATATCTCAGTTTTGTGTTTTTTGCTTGCATTTGATTATTTCATTTTTTAATTTATGTAGTGGTATTTCTGCTGTTCTTCAATAGCGTTAAAGATAACTTCGAACTGTTTTTAGTTTTGTACTGGCTTGTGCAAATACCTGAAAGTTTAAGAACTACCGCGATGTTATAATTGTCAATTGTTATAATTGTCTGCAAAATGCCAAATCACTTTAATAGTTGTCAAACGTTAGTAGCATCTTCGATATATTTTGAACAAGAACCGAACCAAGACAATAATGGTCCGTTGTTTATCTTTTGCGGCTGTTCAGAGCTATGTTAAGTTAATTGCTAATAATTGGATATTTTTAGTTTGTCATATAGTATATTATAGAAACTAGATTAATTTTTTAGCGTGTTGCAGTAGCCTTTAGGTTGAATATGTCCACTTTTAGTACTGTTTCACAAAAGATGGAAAACAAAGTTTTAAAATCGCCTAAAAAGCGTAGTTCTACTAAAAGAGTTACCAATACTGCAACTTTGGACACAAGTTCTATTGGGGACACCATTTATATCATGTATAAACACTAGGTGTTCATAACCGAAGAATTGCAGAACAGATTGGTCACAATCCCATATGTAGTTTATACATAGGCACTCGCAGTTTCATTTTCATTTTGAGGAAGCACAGAAATAGTTAGTAGACAATTTAGCAGAACAATATAAGCAAAAGGTTTATGTATTCCCTCATAGCACTGCATTTTTAACCCAATTAAATTTATATGCGGAATTGCAAAAAATTACTATTATAAACACATGGGTAGAGAAGGTAATACAGCACAAGACTGTATAAACATGTGGCGTGAGGCACTTCCCACTATTACTTCTAAAATATGGAAGAATACGATCAAGCATACAGAAAATGAAATCATGAAATGGTATGATGAGAGCATATACTTCGAAAAGTAGTTCTGATAATTATAATTACTGTGGATCATAGCAGTGATTCTAACCAGTACTTTTCAGATTTTGAATAATGAAAATATAAGTACATGCAGCTATTTCATTGCTTTTTCCGTTTTGTGCTTATATAAATTATTGCTTATAAATTATTATATTTTTAAGAAAGGTGGGTAAATCCGTTTCTGAAATTGCCTTGCGAGTAAAAAAGTCTATTTACTGTGCGTGATGTCATAAATAGATTTGAATATGCTGACAATTTAAAAAATAAACCGAGAACCGGACGCCCGTCAAAACTGTCGGAGAGAGAACAAAGAAAAATAATGAACGAAATAAAAAAAAATAATACTTCAGCTTCTGAAATTGCTTCCATGCTAGCAGTAGAAACTAATAAGCAATAACGTGCATGTATGGATAAACCCGAACATGGAAATGGAGTTAAAACACTAGCATCAAACCGTTAAACACGGTGGTAGTAATGTCTTAGTGTTGTGAGGTGTATGGCATCAGGGAGAATAAGCAATCTAGTATGTATCGATGGTATCGTGGATAAAAAAAGTGTATTTAAATATTTTAAAATCGAACTTAAAATTTAAAAAGAGAGAACTTAAAAAATCCAAAGTATACAGTGTATACAGAGTGCAACAGTTGATAGTCAACAATGTACACTACATTGTTGACTACAACATTCTCTAAATACACCTCCACAGTCTTCTGACATCAACCCTATTAAGAATCTTTTGAGCGAATTAGACACATTTCAAGCAAATAACTTAATGAAATACTTTTGCAAGAATGGAATAATATTCAATGAAGAGAAGACCTACTGAAAACATAAAAAGGGGAAGGTCTCCCTGTGAAGTATTAGTTGTTTTAGATATATATTTTGTATATATTGTGCCAATGCTTTTGTCCACCTATTCTGAAAGGTTGAATCTATTTTTTGTTCTGTTTAAAAAGTTTTATTTTTTTTAATGGATGGGTATGCAATACATAAAAATTTAATATGAACTTACTTGAGTTTATATTTTAGAGGAATATAATTTTCATATGAAATACATAGTTTGCCAATAGTTTTGTCTCCCACTGTATTTTTTTTATATATATCTTATGTTATGAAAATTACATTTCTGTTAAAGTTTTCGCGCCTCGTTTTGCACTAGTCTGCGTTTCCCAATTTGGAAATCACTGTCCTACAGAGAGAAGATACCCTATTATAAGTTTTAACTTTTCCACATGATTCCTTCAAAAATGCCCTGAAAATTATATTTTCTTGAACCCAGTTTTATTAGCAGACCAAGTTATGTTTACCAACATCGGCATTTTTAATATCAAAATCAAAGAAGGAACGAGAGAGAGAATTCCATATCAGTTTTAGGATGGAATGAAAATAATATTCTAGATCTTTTTCAACACGTGGCATTTTTATATTTTACGGCTTTTTTTGTATTACGGCCTTTCTTTAAAATAAGGTTTAATATTTTCATTTAAAAATGTTAAATTCATCGATATCAAATATCAAGGTTTTTTATGTTTTGATATAAAAAAACCGGCCATTAAACAATGTTTTTCAAGAATCGTCAACGTTCGTAGCTTGAAATATCCGTCTCGGATAGATTCGTTTAAGACGAAGCTAACTGTGCGACTATCTTTGGTCCTCAATTGCGAGTTGAAGGTCGTCCCGGAAGATGATTTATTCGTCGGCTCGCAATATTTCCCGAATTTTCCCAAGTAAAATCGTAAAATGTTTGGTCCCCAAACGAGTAAGTAATTAAGCTTTATATTTGAAAATGTTTACAAAACACGATTTTTCTATCAGTTATTTCATTGCCAAATATAGCGACGGGAACATTTAGAATCACGATATCGGGCAGGTTTGAAATGCACAGGCGCAACATCTTCTTCTTTTTGTGTCGATGGCCTTTTGCGGTACGTTTGTGTCAATGTAAAATAGAAAGGCATTGTTTATCTTTTTTTGTGGTTAATTTTTTTATTGTGGCTATATAAATAATAACGAACTAGTATTATTACATATAGCATTATTTAGATATATGCCCATATAAGAAAGAATTAAATAAAATGAAACTAAACTTTCAGTTGGAAAGTATCCAGTGCTTTTATTCAAAAATTAACATTTACGGTTTTAAATTAATTCTGTACTAAATTTTCGTTATTAAAATAGTAAACTTATTAATACATAAACTTATTTGTTGATTAACTTTTTGTATTATACGGCGTAATTAAAATCTAAGTTCCAAGTACATATTTTATAACGATCATTACTGGTATACAGATAAAACCTAATGCGATAATAAGCACTGCAAATAATGATTTTCTTTAATTAAGTTTTGATTGATTGGGTGTAATTATGGAGACATGTCCTTGCAAACCTCTAAAATTAAATTTGACATTTTTTAATGATTTTCAAACGGTTTGAAATACAAATTTTAATCTAGAGGGTAGTGGTGTCATTTTTATAAATAAAAAATAGGAAATTGGTGTTTTTTCTGAAGCACACTTTAATTTTTTTGAAATTAACACTCTTTTGTCCATAGAAAGTACTTTTATTTTAATTTTTAGTAGGAGGCACGGTTTTTGAGATAATTTGACATGTTTCGATAACTCTGCAGCAGTAGTAGTAGTAGTAGTAACTATTGCTCGTATAAAATAAAATTAGTTGCACGTCATTAAAAGCACATGATCAACATTTTTACTGCCTTGTCAAAGAATATTGACGTATATATCTATACGTAAATATTCTTTGGCCTGTTGAGGGATTGTGATTAAATATCATAACCTTACTTTAGCGAATAATTTTTACAATTTAAACTTTAATAACAATTAAAACAATCAATTCTAAATTAAATGCAAATTACTATGTAACTAAATAAATATGTAATAAATGTTTAAAGTTTTGCAAGTGTCGTCGATTTAGTACCTCTAGATAGATTCAGCAGATGTAAAATGCTTCGTTCAAAAACGGTTAATTTATTCAAAACTATCGACATTTTTTAATATTTAAATGGTTAAAAAATTAAAATATTATATAATTACCACTGACATTTATTGATATATAATATGCAAGTACAAAACAGAAACAACAATGAAATATCTGCATGCACTTATATTTTCATCAATCAGAATCTGGCTACGAAAACTACTGGCTGGAATCACTGTTATCATCTGCAGTATTTATAATTCACGGAAGAACTTCTTTTCATACAAGTATATGCTCTCTGTCATACCATTTAATTTTCTGTATGCTTGATCGTATTCTTTCATATCTCAGGATTCACACACTGTGAAGTGCTTCACGCCACATGTTTATACAGTCTTGCTGTGTATTGCCATTTCTACCCATGTGTTTATTATAGTAATTTTGTACAATTCCCCATGTAAGTTAATACATAAAACTTTGTGCCCATATTGTTCTGCTAAGTTGTCTATTAAATTTTTCCGTGGTTTCAATTTCAAGAAACTTCTTTGATTCAATTAACCATGATAATCAGTAAGGTCATTTTTTGACGGAAATATGGTCTCTGCACCCTCAATAAATCTTCATCGCCAGCATGACATGTGATGTATCTCAAATAAAAATTTTCTATCAGGACTTCTTCTTATTTTTTGCATATTTGTGTAACTTACCTATTACCATAAACTGTGGTGGTTTTTACATTCCTCTTATTATTATCTTGCCATGAATGACTTACAGTATCATTTTGAAAAATCCAGGTTTCATCTAAGAAGACAAATTTGTACAGTGCTTTTTTCTTTCCTTCATATAACTTCTCAAAAAATCTGTACATTTTAGGGCAAGATTTGGAAGTTCCATAAGGCCTCGCCTTGGATGTCTTTTTTCCATTTAAAACCTACTTCTTTCAATACATTACACAATGACGTAGTATCATCCATGACAGTTGTTTCTCTTTTAATTGCTCATTTAAGGACTTCAAAGTTACATGCTGTTCCGAAAATGAATATTAAACTGTGAATGCCTATGTATAAAAGGCATATGGGTTTAAGAATAGGCTTTTCTTCGATTCTTAGGTTGCGAATAATTATTGTGTTCGTACATGATATAAATGGTGTCACGACTAGAACTTGTATCCAAAGGTGCAGTATTGATAACCCTTTTAGTAAAACTACGGTTTCTAGGCGATTTTAAAACCTAATTGTTTTTCGCTTTTTTGTAAAATAGTACTTACAGTGCACATACTCATACTAAAGGCTGCTGCAACGCGCTAAAAAAAATTCTAGTTTCTATTATATACATATATAACTCAAACTAAACATATTCAATTATTACGAATTAACTTAACGTTCCTAACAGCTGCAAAGAGTAACAATGCACCATTATTGTCTCGTTCTTGTTCAAAATAGTGTATCTGAGATGCTACAAACTCTTGACAACAACTCTTTAAATGATATGGCATTTTACAGTTGCGACTCTGACAATTATAACATCGTGGTAGTTCTTAAAAGAACTGTTTTCGATCGTAAGGTAAAAAATGAAAGCAAACGTTCAGATACAAATGGGATAACCAAACGTGTTAATACATTTCAACAAGAAAAATTTGAAACTCGACATCACATATTGTTGGCAACCGAATCCAGCTCTAAATTTGAAATGTATTGAATACGTCCCATTTGTTATTATTATTATTCACGTATGGGCCCTGGTTAGAGGCGTTTATTGTTGTTAGCCTTCCTTTGCGTCCATACTGATTTCATTCTTTCACTATGAGCTTTTTTCCTTTCCTCAGACCAAGTCGTTCCGGTCTTCCTACATTTTCTCTCTGGCCAACCTCCCAAACGTTAATCTTGTGTCTGAAACAGTTTCTATCCTGAACTTTACTTTGTGTAATATTTGCTGATCTTAGGTCCACTTTAATTGCAGCAATCCATTTACATACGTTTTATTTCTACTTTAGCTCTACTCCTATTTTCATAAAATTCAACTATTTGTCTTAGCCTACTCGGATTCATCCGTTTTATGTGTCCGTAAAACTTAAGTCTTTTTTTCTCATATCGCTATGTATATCTGTGTATTGTTTGATTTGTTGGTTTTCTCGAAGTCGGTATGTTGTTCTATTTATTTGTTTGGGGCCTAAGATTTTTCTTTCTCTCTTTCTTATCAATCTCCTCGATGTCTTTCTTTCTATTCAAAATGAGTGTTTCTGCGCCATAGAGACATTCTGGCTTAGTAACTGGGTTGTAATGTCTCAGTTTTGTGTTTTATGTTTGCATTTGATTATTTTATTATTCAATTTATGTAGTGGTATTTCTGCTGTTCTTCAATAGCGTCATCGATAACTTCGAACTATTTTAGTTTTGTACCGGCTTGTACAAATCTGAATGTTTGAGATCTACCGCGATATTATAATTGTCAGAGTCCCACCTGCAAAATGCCAAATCACTTTACTAGTTGTCAAACGTTAGTAGCATCTTTGATATATTTTGAACAAGAACCAAAACAAGACAATAATGGTCCGTTGTTATCCTTTGCGGCTGTTCAGAGCTATGTTAAGTTAATTGCCAATAATTGGATATTTTTAGTTTGTCATATAGTATATTATAGAAACTAGATTACTTTTTTAGCGCGTTGCAGCAGCCTTAAGGTTGAGTATGTAAGAACTACCAGTGTCATAATTATCAGAGTCAGTGTTATAATTGTCAGAGTCGTATCTCCAAACTGCCAAATCACTTAAGTAGTTGTTGTCAAAAGTTAGTAGCATCTTTAATATAATATTTTGAACAAGAACGAGACAATAATTGTCCTTTGTTATCCTTTGCTGTTGTTCAGAGGTATGTTAAGCTAATTGCTAATAATTGGATATTTTTAGTTTGTCATAGCATATTATAGAAACTAGAGTAATTTTTTTAGCGTGTTGCACCAGCCTTAAAGTTGAGTATGTCCACTTTTAGGACAGTTTCACAAAAGATGGAAAACAAAGCTTTAAAATCGCCTATAAAGCGTAGTTCTACTAAAAGGGTTACCAATACTGCAACTTTGGACACAAGCCTTATTCGTGACCATTAATATCATGTATAAACACTGCAGGTATTCATAACCGAAGAATTGCAGAACAAATTGTTCTCAATCCCATATGTAGTTCATACATAGGCACTCGCAGTTTATTTTTCATTTTCAGGAAGAAATATTTAGTAGACAATTTAGAAGAACAATACAAGCAAAAGGTTTATGTATTCCCTCATAGCACTGCATTTTCAACCCAATTAAACTTATATGGAGAATTGCAAAAAATTACTATAATAAACACTTGGGTAGAAATGGTAATACACCACAAGACTGTATAAACATGTGGCGTGAGGCACTTCCCGCTATTACTCCTAAGATATGGAAGAATATGATCAAGCATATAGAAAATGAAATGCAGCTCTTTTTCTACTATCAAATGGGCTCAATAATTAGATTGCAACTAATGCAGGAAATTACGTTTCGCTTAAATATATGTTTAGGAATGGCAGCAGTACTTACATTGCTTTGCTTGAGAAAATGTTATATTTAATTCGATTCAATCAAAATTCAACTAGAGTTTTGCTATCAAATTTTTGTTTCAATTAAGTATCGCATGATATTTATGAATTTTTCCTTTTCAATATTTATCAGTAATGTGAAAAGTGCGTTAGCAAACTATCCAGGTGTTGATTAAATAGATTTTTGTTTGCTTTAATCTATACTTTAGTGCAGAAATCATTTAAAAGTGGAAACATGTCAAACTTAATTTTTTGTAAATTTCATTCTTATAATTCCATTTGTTTCATGACTAGTTTCACTTTGTTTTTTTAAATCAGTAAGGTCCTCGCATGAAGGTATTCATGCGAGGACCTTACTTATTATTATAGTACATGGGTATTCATTAGTATTATTATCGTACATTCATTCATTATAGTACATGGGTAAGTTTAAAAATGAAGTTATTATTCCTAAATAATATGTTGCCTCTTCTTTATCATTTTCATCAATTAAATTCGAAAAATTACGACTAAACACCAAATAACTTTGATAAAGCCTCTCGACGCACGTTTCGCTAAGCATGTTAACATCGTCCGGAGTGAGGAAGATGATTCAATCTCCTGATGATGCTAACATGGTTGCCGAAACGCGCACTGCGAAGTTTTATAAAAGTGAATTGATAGTGATGAAAAGTGATTGATCGAATATAGTGTTTAACACCGAAGGTTCCAATAGAAGAATTGATTTTCAGCAATAATCATTGCAATATCTTTGAGTTCAAACATGATGTGAATCACTTTTGCACGAGGTAGCCAGCGCAGCTCACAATAGTATAGAAGGGAGGCATAATTCGTACTAGTACTTATGGTAGCTTTCATATCTTCAGACAACTTTGCAAACAACCTAACTTTTAAAGGACTGTTTAAGCCAGATGTGGCGGTTAATAGTTTTTACATTTTTTTCTTAAAAAAACACGTTTAATTTGGGAGAAAGGTACAAAATGGTTTATTCAAAGTATGCATCATCGCCAGCTGCACATTTTCCCCATCTCTCTGACAATTTGTGGATGCCTTTCCGGAAATTATCATAAAGCTATTTTTCAACATATCCGTAATTGTAGAAGCGCCTGAGACATCGATGAAAACACGTGGTAGTCGGAAGGGACCAAGCCTGGTGAGTACGGTGGGGGCAAGAGTTTCCAACCAAGTGCAGAAATGGTGTCTCCGACCGCTTTCGTTGTGTTTGATGGGGCCTTGTCGTGTTGAAAAAAGAATTTTCCGTGTCTTGCAGCCCATTCTTGTCGCTTTTCGATCAATGCATGGTTCCAGTTGATCATTTGTTGACGACAGTGAACGGTATTAACTGTTTCACCTGATTTCAGACGCTCATGGTATACGACATACTTCTGATCCCACCAAATGCACAGCGTTGTCTTTATTTCAAAGCGATTCGGTCTTGTGGTCGATATTTATGGTTGTCCTGGGTCAACCCATGATTTTCTGCATTTCAGTTTCTCGAAATGTATCCATTTTTCGACTCCAGTCACGATCCGATGCAAAAAAGTATTTCTTTCATGCCGAGAAAGCAAAACTTCGGACACTGTTCAGCTGATGTGGTACCTATTTTCCTGCCTTCTGGACCGTTCCCATGGAATACAGAACTTCACAAATGGTTCGGCGACTAACATTCAACTTCTCTGCAATTTGTTTGCATATTGTCTTCTTCCAATAATGCTTGCAATTCGGCATCTTCAAATTTTTTCCTTTCGCCTCGGCGTTCTTTGTGTTTCAAGTCGAAAGCACCACTTTTGAATACTCTAAACCAATCCTTCGACAAGCGTCTTGCATTGGGACATTGTCACCGTAAGTTTCTACAAATATACGACGGGTTTTAATCAGTACGTGATGATTATCACACTTAAAAAATATGATGCTAACCACAAGCAACTTGTTATATTTTTTATGGATTACATACCCATCCTATTTTTTTCAATCGAATAAAACTTTTTAACAGAGCAAGAAAATATACAGAAGTTGGATTTAATCTCTTTCAGAATAGCTAGGCAAAAGTATTGGCACAGTTAAAATGTCTTACTTAGAAAGGGTACAAAAATACTAGAGGGGAAGGTCTCCCTGTGAAGTATTAGTTGTTTTAAACATATATTTTGTATATATTGTGCCAATACTTTTCTCCTCTTATTCTGAGAGATTGAATTAATTTTTTGTATTTTTTGTTCTGTTTAAAAAGTTTTAATTTTTTTTAATGGATGGGTATGGAATACATAAAAATTTAATATGAACTTACTTGAGTTTATATTTTAGAGGAATATAATTTTCATATGAAATACATAGTTTGCCAATACTTTCGTCTCCCACTGTATTTATTTTTTTTATGTATCTTATGTTATGGAAATTACATTTCTGTTAAAGTTTTCGCACTAGTCTGCGTTTCTCAATTTGGAAATCACTGTCCTACAGAAAGGAGATGCCCTATTATAGTGTTTTAACTTCCCCACATGATTCCTTCAAAAATGCGCTGAAAATTATATTTTCTGGAACCCAGTTTTATTAGCAGACCAAGTTATGTTTACAACATAGGCATTTTAATTTTATCAAAACAAGGAACGAGAGAGAAGTCAATATCTGTTTTAGTACTTCTTTCTGTATTACGGCCTTTCTGTAAAATAATGCTTGATATTTCCATTTCAAAATGTTAAATTCATCAGTATCAAATATCAAGGGTTTTTTATATGTTTTGATATAAAAACCCGGCTATTAAACAATGTTTTTTAAGAATCGGCAACGTTCGTGTCTTGAAATATCCGTCTCGGATAGATTCCCTTAAGACGAAGCTAACTTTGCGAATATCTTTGGTCCTCAATTGTGAGTTGAAAGTCGTCCCGGAAGATGATTTATTCGTCGGCTCACAATATTTCCCGAATTTTCACAAGTAAGACCGTAAAAGTTTTTGTTTTCGTTGTGTTGTGCATCGCTTGGTCCCCAAAGGAGTAAGTAATTAAGCTTGATATTTGAAAATGTTTACAAAACTTGATTTTTCTATCGGTTATTTCATTACTAAATATAGCGACGCCGAACATTTAGAATCTCGATATCGGGCAGGTTTGAAATGCACAGAGGCAAGATCTTCTTCTTTTTGTGTCGATGGCCTTTTGCGGTACGTTTATGTCAATGTAAAATAGAAAGACATTGTTTACCTTTTCTTGTTGTCAATTTTTTTATGGTGGTTATATAAATAATAACGAACTGGTATTATTACATATAGCATTATTTAAATATATGCCCATATACGAAGGTAAAGAAAAACTATGATTTTATTAATATTTTTCCTAAATTGAACAAAATGAAATGAAACTAAACTTTCAGTTGGAAAGTATTCTGTGCTTTTATTCAAAAATTAACAATTACCGTTTTTAAATTAATTCTGTACTAAATTTTCGTTATTAAAATAGCAAACTTATTAATACATAAACTTATTTGTTGATTAACTTTTTGTATTATACAGCATAATTAAAATCTCTAAAGTTCCAAGTATATATTTTATAACGATCATTACTGGTATACAGGTAAAACCTAATGCGGCAATAAGCACTGCAAATGATGATTTTCTTTAATTAACTTTTGATTGATTGGGTGTAATTATAGAGACATGACCTTGCAAAGCTCTAAAATTAAATTTGAAATTTTTAATAGTTTTCAAATGGTTTGAAATAAAAATTTTAATCAAAATAATTAAAATAAATTTTAATTCAAATAAAAATTTAATTTAATCTTTAAAAAAATTAAAGCGCCCTTTAATTTTTTTGAAATTAACAGTCTTTTGTCCATAAAAATTTGTAATTTTTAGTAGGAGGCACGGTTTTTGAGATAATTTTACACTTTTCTATAACTCTGCAGCAGTAGTACTACTAGTAGTAGTAACTGTTGTTCGTACAAAATAAAAGCAGTTGCACGTCATTAAAAGCACATGATCAACATTTTGACTGCAAAAATGTCAAAGAATATGGCCGTATATATCTATACGTAAATATTCTTTGGCCCTGTTGCCAGATTGTGATTAAATATCATAATCTTGCTTTAGCGAATAATTTTTACATTTTAAACTTTAATAACAATTAAAACAATGATTTCTAAATTAAATGCAAATTACTAAGTAACTAAAAAATATATAATAAATGTTTAAAGTATTGCAAGTGTCGTCGATTTAGTACCTCTAGATAGATTCAGCAGATGTAAAATGCTTCGTTCAAAAACGGTTAATTTACTCAAAACTATCGACATTTTTTAATATTTGAGTGGTTAAGAATATAAAAATATTATATAATTACCATTGACATTTATTGATATTGATCTACATGCACTTATATTTTCATTAATCAGAATCTGAAAACTACTGGCTGGAATAACTCTTATCATCTGCAGTATTTATAATTAACTGAAGATCTTCTTTTCAAACAAGTATATGCTCTCTGTCATACCATTTAATTTTCTATATGCCTGATCGTAGTCTTTAATATCTCAGCATTCACACACTGTGAAGTGCCTCACGCCACATGTTTATACAGTCTTGCTGTGTATTACCATTTCTACCATGTGCTTATTATAGTAATTTTGTACAATTCCCCATGTAAGTTCAATTGAATTGAAAATGCAGTGGTATGGAGGAATACATAAAACTTTGTGCCCATATTGTTCTGCTAAGTTGTCTATTAAATTTTTCCGTGCTGGTTTATTTCTGAAAATTATCCACATAGGAAATATATCAAAATGATAAATTTGGTTGTGGTACGTACTCTACTACAATTCTTAATAGTTCAGTTTTAAACATTTCAATTGAAAATGCTATATTATTATTAGTTATCCATTCTTGAATGGCAGCTTTAGTCCACGAGCTATTTTGTATCTTGTGCTATGATAATATTTGCTCACTTATAGTTTTTTAATAAATAGTTTTTAAACCATTTCAAGAATTCTTTGATTCATTTATCCATGATAATCAGTAAGCTCATTTTTTGACGGAAATATGTTCTCTGCACCCTCAATAAGTCCATCTTCATCGCCAGCATGAAGTGTGATGTATCTAAAATAAAAATTTTCTATCAAGGCTTTTCATATTTTTTGCATATTTGTATAACTTACTTTTTACCATCAACTTTGGTGGTTTTTACATTCATCTTATTATTATCTTGCCATGAATGACTTACAGTATCATTTTGAAAAATCCAGGTTTCATCTAAGAAGACAAATTGGTACAAGGCTTTTTTCTTTCCTTCATATAATTTCTCAAAAAATCTATAAATTTTTGGGCAACATTGGGAAGTTCCATAAGGCCTCGTCTTGGATCATCTATTTTCCATTTAAAACCTACTTCTTTCAATACATTGCACAATGACATAGTATCATCCAGGACGGTTCTTTCAATTTTAATTGCGCATTTAAGGACTTCAAAGTTACATGCTGTTCTGAAAATGAAAATGAAACTGTGAGTGCCTATGTATAAACTGCATATGGGTTTAAGAACAGCCTTTTCTTCGATTCTTAGGTTACGACTACTTATTGTGTTCGTACATGATATAAATGGTGTCACGACTAGAACTTGTACCCAAAAGTGCAGTATTGATAACCATTTGGACATAAACTACTAAAAAACAGTGGACATACTCAAACCTAAAGCCGCTGCAACACACTAAAAAAAATTCTAGTTTCTATAATATACATATATGACTTAAACTAAACATATTCAATTATTACGAATTAACTTAACATACCTAACAGCTGCAAAGAGTAACAATGCACCATTATTGTCTCGTTCTTGTTCAAAATAGTGTATCAGAGATGCTACAAATTCTTGACAACTTTTTAAATGATATGGCATGTTACAGGTGCGACTCTGATAATTATAACATCGTGGTAGTTCTTAAAAGAACTATTTTCGATCGCAAGGTAAAAAATGAAAGTAAACGTTCAGATACAAATGGGACAACCAAACGTGTTAATACATATCAACAAGAAAAATTTGAAACTCGACATCACATATTGTTGGCAACCGAATCGAGCTCTAAATTTGAAATTTACTGAGTACATTCCATTTGTTATTATTATTATTCACGTATGGGCCCTGGTGGACCACGCGAAGTACAGTTAGAGGCGCTTATTGTTGTTAGCCTTCCTTTGCGCCCATACCGATGTAATTCTTTCACCATGAGATTTTTTCCTCTCGTCAGACCAAGTTGTTCCAGTCTTTCTAGATTTTCTCTCTGGCCAACCTCCCAAACGTTAACCTTGTGTCTGAAACAGTTTCTATCCTGAATTTAACTTTGTGTAATATTTGCTGATATTAGGTCTGCTTTAATTGCAGCACTCCATTTACTTACGTTTTATTTCTACTTTAGCTCTACTCTTATTTTCATAATATTCAACTATTTGTCTTGTTAGCCTACTCGGATTCATCCGTTTTATGTGTCCGTAAAACTTAAGACTTTTTTTCTCATATCGCTATGTATATGTGTGTATTGTTTGATTTGTTGGTTTTCTCGAAGTCGGTATGTTGTGCTATTTATTTGTTTGGGGCCTAAGATTTTTCTTATGATTTTTCTTTCTCTCTTTCTTATCAATCTCCTGTATATCTTTCTTTCTATTCAAAATGAGCCTTTCTGCTCCATAGAGACATTCTGACTTAATAACTGGGTTGTAATGTCTCAGTTTTGTGTTTTGCGTTTGCATTTGATTGTTTTATTATTTAATGTATTTAGTGGTATTTCTGCTGTTCTTCAATAGCGTCATCGATAACTTCGAACTGTTTTAGTTTTGTACCGGCTTGTGCAAATCTGAACGTTTAAGAACTACCGCGATGTTGTAATTGTCAGAGTCGCACCTGCAAAATTCTTAATCACTTTAATACCTGTCAAAAGTTAATAGCATCTTTGATATATTTTGAATAAGAACCAAAACAAGACAATAATGGTCCGTTGTTATCCTTTGCGGTTGTTCAGAGGTATGTTAAGTTAATTGTTAATTATTGGATATTTTTACTTTGTCATATAGTATATTATAGAAACTAGAGTAATTTTTTTAGCGTGTTGCAGCAGCCTTAAGGTTGAGTATGTCCACTTTTAGTACTGTTTCACAAAAGATGAAAAACAATGTTTTAAAATCGCCTAAAAGCGTAGTTCTACTAAAAGAGTTACCAATACTGCAACTTTGGATACAAATCCTATTCGTGACACCATTTATATCAGGTATAAACACTGTAGGTATTCATGACCGAAGAACAGTTTGTTCACAATCCCATATGTAGTTTTTACATAGGCACTCGCAGTTTAATTTTCATTTTAGGAAGCACAGAAATATTTAGTAGACAATTTAGCAGAACAATGCAAGCAAAAGGTTTATGTGTTCCCTCATAGCACTGCATTTTTATATTTTGCGGCTTTCTGTATTACGACCTTTCCTTAAAATAATGCTTAATATTTCCATTTCAAAATGTCAAATTCATCAGTATCAAATACCAAGGGTTTTTTTTATGTTTTAATATAAAAAATTTGCTATTAAACAATATTTTTCAAGAATCGGCAACGTTCGTGGCTTGAAATATCCATCTCGGATAGATTCGCTTAAGACGAAGCTAACTTTGCGACTATCTTTGGTCCTCAATTACGAGTTGAAAGTCGTCCCGAAGATGTTTTATTCGTCGTACTCGCAATATTTCCCGAATTTTCACAAGTAAGATCGTAAAAGTTTTTGTTTTCGTTGTGTTCGTTGTGCATCGCTTGGTCTCCAAACGAGTAAGTAATTAAGCTTGATATTTGAAAATGTTCACAAAACTTGATTTTTCTATCGGTTATTTCGTTACCAAATATAGGGACGCCGAACATTTAGAATCTCGATATCGGGTAGGTTTGAAATGCACAGACGCAAAATCTTCTTCTTTTTGTGTCGATGGCCTTTTGCGGTACGTTTATGTCAATCTAAATTGAAAGACATTGTTTACCTTTTTTTGTAGTCAATTTTTTTATGGTGGTTATATAAATAAAACGAACAAGTATTATTACATATAGCATTATTTAAATATATGCCCCTATAAGAAGGTACAGAAAACTATAGCAAACTTATTAATACATAAATTTATTTGTTGATTAACTTTTTGTATTATACAGCGTAATTAAAATCTAAGTTCCAAGTACATATTTTATAACGATCATTATTGGTATGCAAGTAAAACCTAATGCGGTAATAAGCACTGCAAATGATGATTTTGTTTTTAATTAACTTTTGATTGATTGCGTGTAATTATGGAGACATGACCTTGCAAAGCTCTAAAATTAAATTTGAAATTTCTTAATAATTTTCAAACGGTTTGAAATAAAAACTTTAATCTAGAGGGTAGTGGTGTCATTTTTATAAATAAGAAATAGGAAATTGGTGTTTTTGTTGAAGCGCACTTTAATTTTTTTGAAATTAACAGTCTTTTGTCCATAATTTTTTTTAATTTTTAGTCGGAGGAACGGTTTTTGCGATAATTTGACACTTTTCGATAACTCTGCAGCAGCAGAGGTAGTAGTAGTAACTATTGCTCGTACAAAATAAAAACATTTGCACGTCATTAAAAGCACATGATCAACATTTTTACTGCCCTGTCAAAGAATATTGACGTATATATCTATGCGTAAATATTCTTTGACCCTGTTGCCAGATTGTGATTAAATATCATAACCTTACTTTAGCGAATAATTTTTACAATTTAAATTTTAATAACAATTAAAACAATCAATTCTAAATTAAATGCAAATTACTATGTAACTAAAAAAGTATGTGATAAATCTTGCAAGTGTCTTGCAAGTGTCGTCGATTTAGTATCTCTAGATAGATTCAGCAGATGTAAAATGCTTCGTTCAAAAACGGTTAATTTATTCAAAACTATCGACATTTTTTAATATTTGAGTGGTTAAGAATATAAAAATATTATATAATTACCATTGACATTTATTGATATTGATCTACATGCACTTATATTTTCATTAATCAGAATCTGAAAACGACTGGCTGGAATCACTGTTATCATCTGCAGTATTTATAATTAACGGAAGAACTTCTTTTCAAACAAGTATATGCTCTCTGTCATACCATTTAAGTTTCTGTATGCTTGATCGTATTCTTTCATATCTCAGGATTCACACACTGTGAAGTGCCTCACGCCACATGTTTATACAGTCTTGCTGTGTATTACCATTTCTACAATGTGCTTATTATAGTAATTTTGTACAATTCCCCATGTAAGTTCAATTGGGTTGAAAATGCAGTGGTATGGAGGAATACATAAAACTTTGTGCCCATATTGTTCTGCTAAGTTGTCTATTAAATTTTTCCGTGCTGGTTTATTGCTGAAAAGTATCCACATAGGAAATATATCAAAATAATAAATTTAGTTGTGGTACGTACTCTACTACAATTCTTAATAGTTCAGATTTAAACATTTGAATTGAAAATGCTATTTTATTATTAGTTAACCAATCTTGAACGGCAGCTTCAGTCCACGAGCTATTTCGTATTTTGTTTAACACAGTGCTATGATAATATTTGCTCACTTAAGTTTTTTAATAATTGCTTTTTAAGCCATTTCAAGAAACTTCTTTGATTCATTTAACCATGATAATCAGTAAGCTAATTTTTTGATGAAAGTATGGTCTCCGCACCCTCAATAAGTCCATCTTTACTGCCAGCATGAAGTGTGATGTATCTAAAATAAAAATTTTTGAAACAAAACTTTTCGTATTTTTTGCATATTTGTGTAACTTACCTTTTACCATCAACTTTGGTGGTTTTTTACATTCCTCTTATTATTATCTTGCCATGAATGACTTACAGTATCATTTTGAAAAAGCCAGGTTTCATCTAAGAAGACAAATTTGTACAAGGTTTTTTTCTTTGCTTCATATAACTTCTCAAAAAATCTGTACATTTTAGGGCAACATTGGGAAGTTCCATAACGCCTCGCCTTGGATATCTTTTTTCCATTTAAAACCTACTTCTTTCAATACATTGCACAATGACATAGTATCATCCATGACAGTTGTTTCTCTTTTAATTGTCCATTTTAGGACTTCAAAGTTACATGCTGTTTTGAAAATGAAAATTAAACTGCGAGTGCCTATGTATGAACTGCATATGGGTTTAAGAACAGCCTTTTCTTCGATTCTTAGGTTACGAATACTTATTGTGTTCCTACATGATATAAATGGTCTCACGACTAGAATTTGTATCCAAAGGTGCAGTATTGATAACCCTTTTAGTAAAACTACGCTTTCTAGGCGATTTTAAAACTTAAATGTTTTTCACTTTTTGTGAAATAGTACTAACAGTGGACATACTCAAACTTAAAGCTGCTGCAACACGCTAAAAAAAATTCTAGTTTCTATAATATACATATATGACTTATACTAAACATATTCAATTATTACGAATTAACTTAACATACCTAACAGGTGCAAAGAGTAACAATGCACCGTTATTGTCTCGTTCTTGTTCAAAATAGTGTATCAGAGATGCTACAAACTCTTGACAACAACTATTTAAATGATATGGCATTTTACAGGTGCGACTCGGACAATTATAACATCGTCGTGGTAGTTCTTAAAAGATCTGTTTTCGATCGTAAGGTAAAAAATGAAAGTAAGCGTTCAGATACAAATGGGATAACCAAACGTGTTAATACATATCAACAAGAAAAATTTGAAACTCGACATCACATATTGTTGGCAACCGATTCCAGCTCAAAATTTGAAATTTATTGAATACATTTTATTTGTTATTATTTTTATTCACGTATGGGCCCTGATTAGAGGCATTTATTGTTGTTAGCCTTCCTTTGCGTCCATACTGATTTAGTTCTTTCACTATGAGCTTTTTTCCTTTCGTTAGACCAAGTCGTTCCGGTCTTCCTACATTTTCTCTCGGGCCAACCTCCCGAACGTTAACTTTGTGTCTGAAACAGTTTCTATCCTGAATTTAACTTTGTGTAATATTTGCTGATCTTAGATCCGCTTTAATTGCAGCAATCCATTTACTTACATTATATTTTTACTTTAGCTCTACTCCTATTTTCATAAAATTCAACTATTTGTCTTGTTAGCCTACTCGGATTCATCCGTTTTATGTGTCTGTAAAACTTAAGTCTTTTTTTCTCATATCGCTATGTATATCTGTGTATTGTTTGATTTCTTGGTTTTCTCGAACTCGGTATGTTGTGCTATTTATTTATTTGGGGTCTAAGATTTTTCTTTTTATTTTTCTTTCTCTCTTTCTTATCAATCTCCTCGATGTCTTTCTTTCTATTCAAAATGAGCATTTCGGCGCCATAGAGACATTCTGGCTTAATAACTGGGTTGGAATGTCTCAGTTTTGTGTTTTATGTTTGATTTGATTATCTTATTATTTAATTTATGTAGTGGTAATTCTGCTGCTCTTCAATAGCGTCGTCAATAACTTCGAACTGTTTTAGTTTTGTAACTTCTTGTACAAATATGAACGTTTAAGAACTACCGCGATGTTATAATTGTCAGAGTCGCACCTGCAAAATGCCAAATCTCTTTAATAGTTGTCAAAACTTAGTAGCATCTTTGATATATCTTGAACAAGAACCAAAACAAGACAATAATGATCCGTTGTTATCCTTTTCGGCTGTTGAGAGGTATGTTAAGTTAATTCCTAATAAATGGATGTTTTTAGTTTGTCATATAGTATATTATAGAAACTGTATTCCTTTTTTAGCGTGTTGCGGTAGCTTTAATGTCGAGTATGTCAGAACTACCAGTGTTATAATTGTCAGTGTCGTTCCTGCAAAATGCCAAATCACTTAAGTAGTTGTTGTCAAAAGTTAGTAGCATCTTTAATATAATATTTTGAACAAGAACGAGACAATAATTGTCCGTTGTTATCCTTTGCGGTTGTTCAGAGGTTTTTTATTTATTTTTCTATTTTAGTTTTGTACCGGCTTGTACAAATCTGAATGTTTGAGATCTACCGCGATATTATAATTGTCAGAGTCGCACCTGCAAAATGCCAAATCACTTTATTAGTTGTCAAACGTTAGTAGCATCTTTGATATATTTTGAACAAGAACCAAAACAAGACAATAATGGTCCGTTGTTATCCTTTGCGGCTGTTCAGAGCTATGTTAAGCTAATTGCTAATAATTGGATATTTTTATTTTGTCATAGTATATTATAGAAACTAGAGTAATAAACTAGTAGCGTGTTGCAGCAGCCTTAAAGTTGAGTATGTCCACTTTTAATACTGCTTCACAAAAGATGGAAAACAAAGTTTAAAAATCGCCTAAAAGGCGTTGTTCTACTAAAAGCGTTATCAGTACTTCAACTTTGGACACAAGTCCTATTCGTGACACCATTTATATCATGTATAAACACTGTAGGTATTCATAACCGAAGATTTGCAGAACAGATTGTTCACAATCCCATATGTAGTTTATACATAGGCACTCGCAGTTTAATTTTCATTTTCAGGAAGCACAGAAATATTTAGTAGACAATTTAGCAGAACAATACAAGCAAAAGGTTTGTGTATTCCCTCATAGCACTGCATTTTCAACCCAATTAAACGTATATGGGGAATTGCAAAAAATTACTATAATAAACACATGGGTAGAGATGGTAATACACCACAAGACCGTATAAACATGTGGCGTGAGGCACTTCCCACTATTACTCCTAAGATATGGAAGAATACGATCAAGCATACAGAAAATTAAATGCAGCTCTTTTTCTACTATCAAATGGGCTGAGTAATTGGATTACAGCTAATGCAGGAAATTACGTTTCGCTTAAATATATGTTTACTAATGGCAGCAGTACTTAAATTGCTTTGCTTGAGAAAATGTTATAGTTAATTCGATTCAATCAAAATTCAACTAGAGTTTTGCTATCAAATTTTTGTTTCAATTAAGTGGCATGATATTTATGAATTTTTCCTTTTCAATATTTATCAGTAATGTGGAAAGTGCGTTAGCAAACCATCTAAAATTATTATGTATTTAAGAAAGGAGGATAAATCTGTTTCTGAAATTGCCTTAGTAGTGAAAAAAAAAGTTGATTTACTCTGCGTAATGTCATAAATAGCCCTTCAAAACTGTCGGAGAGACAACAAAGAAAACTAGTGAACGAAATAAAAAAAACTCATACTTCAGCTTCTGAAATTGCTTCTATGCTAGCAGAAGAAACTAATAAGCAATAATGTGCATGCATGTAGAAAGCCGAACATGGAAATGGGGTTAAAATACTAGCATCAAACCGTTAAACACGGTGGTAGTAATGTTTTAGTGTTGTGAGGTGTCTAGCATCATGGAGAATAAGCAATCTAATTTACCGATGGTATCGTGGATAAAACAGTATATTTTAATGTTTTAAAATCGAACTTAAAATTAAAGAAGAGTAAACTTCAAAAAAAATTAAAAAATCCAAAGCATACAGTGTATATAGAGTGCAACAGTGGATTGTCAACAATGTACACTACATTGTTGACTACAACATTCTCTAAATACACCTCCACAGTCTTCTGACATCAACCCTATTGAGAATCTTTGGGGCGAATTAGACAACCGGATCTGAAAACGTCACAGTTCATGTAAATAACTTAAAGAAATACTTCTGCACGGATGGAATAATATTCAATGAAGAGAAGACCTACTCAAAACAAAAGGGAAAGGTCTCCCTATGAAGTATTAGTTGTTATAAACATATATTTTGTTTATATTGTGCCAATACTTTTGTCCACCTATTCTGAAAGGTTTAATCTATTTTGTGTAATTTTTATTCTGTTTAAAACGTTTTAATTTGTTTTTTTTCAATGGATGGGTATGCAATACATAAAAATTTAATATGAACTTATGTGAGTTTATATTTTAGAGAAATATAATTTTCATATGAAATACATAGTTTGCCAATACTTTTGTCTCCCACTGTATTTATTTTTTTATGTATCTTATATTATGAAAATTACATTTCTGTTAAAGTTTTCGCGAACCATTTTGCACTAGTCTGCGTTTCTCAATTTGGAAATCACTGTCCTACAGAAAGGAGATACCCTATTATAAGTTTCAACTTCTCCACATGATTCCTTCAAAAATGCGCTGAAAATTATATTTTCTTGAACCCAGTTTTATTACCAGACCAAGTTATGTTTACCAACATCGGCATTTTTAATATCAAAACAAGGAACGAGAGAGAGAAGTCAATATCAGTTTTAGTATGGAATGAAAATAATATTCTAGATCTTTTTCAAGACGTGGCATTTTTATATTTTGCGGCTTTCTGTATTACGACCTTTCCTTAAAATAATGCTTAATATTTCCATTTCAAAATGTTAAATTTATCAGTATCAAATACAAAGGGTTTTTTGTTTATGTTTTGATATAAAAAAATCTGCTATTAAACAATGTTTTTCAAGAATCGGCAACGTTCGTGGCTTGAAATATCCATCTCGGATAGATTCGCTTAAGACAAAGCTAACTTTGCGACTATCTTTGGTCCTCAATTGCGAGTTGAAAGTCGTCCGGAAGATGATTAACTTAAAATTAAAAAAGAGAGAACTTAAAAAAAAATTTTAAAAATCCAAAGCATAGAGTGTATATAGAGTGCAACAGTTGATAGTCCACAATGTACCACATTCTCTAAATACACCTCCACAGTCTTCTGACATCAACCCTATTGAGAATCTGAGGTGCGAATTAGACACATTTCAAGTAAATAACTTAAAGAAATACTTTTGCAAGAGTGGAATAATATTTAATGAAGAGAAGACCTACTGAAAACATAAAAAGGGGAAGGTCTCCCTGTGAAGTATTAGTTGTTTTAAACATATATTTTATATATATTGTGCCAATACTTTTGTCCATCTATTCTGAAAGGTTGAATATATTTTGTATATTTTTTTGTTCTGTTTATAAAAGTTTTAATTTGTTTTTTTAATGGATGGGTAAATGTAAGTTGATAGTGTGGGATGAATGTACGATGGCACATAAAAAGTCTTTGGAGGCATTAGACAGAACTATGAAAGATCTGCGAAACAATCAAAACCGATTTGGCGGAGCGATGGTTTTACTAACAGGAGATTTCCGTCAAACATTACCAGTGATTTCACGGTCAGCGTCAGCGGATGAACTCAATGCATGTTTAAAGTCCTCCATTTTGTGGACATACGTCAAGATACTAAATTGAAGTAAGAATATGTGTGTTGAATTACAAAATGATCGATCTGGAGAAATATTTTCCAAACAACTCATTGACCTTGGTAATGGCAAAATCCCTGTTGATGATTCGACTGGCTGCATTACGTTTCCTGTCGATTTTTCTCAGTTTACTGAAACAACAACCGAGCTCATACAAATGGTGTTCCCAAACGTCGCTCAAAATTACAAAGATCATTTATGGTTGAGCGAACGTGCTATATTAGCTGCCAAAAAGACGGATGTAAATGAAATAAACTTCAAAATTGAAAATGAAATTGCCGGTGAATTTAAAATATACATATTAGTTGATTGTGCAACTAATCAAGATCATGTCGTCAACTATCTACCAGAATTTTTAAACTCATTGGATTTGCCAGGATTGCCACCCCATAATCTTCAATTAAAAGTAGGATCGGTAGTCATAATGTTAGGAAATAATAACCCATCGCGTCTTGTAACGGCATACGGCTATCAGTGAAAAATTTACTTAACAATGTAATCGAAGCAACAATTCTAAAAGGAAAATATAAGGGAGAAGAAGTGTTGATACCCCGCATCCCAATGATACCAACTGACGTACCATTTGAATTTAAACGATTGCAATTTTCAGTGCGGCTTGCTTTCGCAATGATCATAAATAAATCACAGAGTTAGTCTTTTAAGTATTTGCGGCGTTAATCTTGAAAACCCATGCTTCTCTCATGGACAGTTGTAAGTTGCCTGCTCTCGCGTTGGGAAACCGTCAGCTTTATTTGTTTACGCGCCAGGTAACCAAACAGAAAATATTGTATACCATAAAGCATTAGAACGAAATAGAAAACTTATTTTTGTAAATAATCGTCGTTTATTGTTGAGACATAAATAACGTGATCACTCGGGAATGGTTATTTAATTTTTACCATTAACTTTTGACAGAACGAAGTCTGTCCGGGCAGCTAGTATATAATAAATGTTTAAAGGCTTGCAAGTGTCGTCGATTTAGTACCTCTAGATAGATTCAGCAGATGTAAAATGCTTCGTTCAAAAACGGTTAATTTATTCAAAACTATCGACATTTTTTAATATTTGAATGGTTAAAAAAATAAAAATATTATATACCTACTATTGACATTTATTGATATATAATATGCAAGTACAAAACAGAAAAACCAATGAAATATCTGCATGCACTCTGCACTCTGCACCCTCAATAAGTCCATCTTCATCGCCAGCATGAAGTGTGATGTATCTAAAATAAAAATTTTGGCCAACATTGGGAAGTTCCATAAGGCATCGTCTTGGATCATCTTTTTTCCATTTAAGACCTACTTCTTTCAATACATTGCACAATGACATAGTATCATCCATGACAGTTCTTTCTATTTTAATTGCTCATTTAAGGACTTCAAAGTTACATGCTGTTCTGAAAATGAAAATTAAACTGTGAGTGCCTATGTATAAACTGCATATGGGTTTAAGTACGGCCTTTTCTTGGATCTAAGGTTACGAATACTTATTGTTTTCGTACATGATATAAATGGTGTCACGACTAGAACTTGTATCCGTACAGTATTGTAAGGTACAGTATTGATTACCCTTTTAGTAAAACTACGCTTTCTAGGCGATTTTAAAACTTAATTGTTTTTCGCTTTTTTGTAAAATAGTATTTACAATACACATACTCAAACTTAAGGCTGCTGCAACACGCTAAAAAAAATTCTAGTTTCTATAATATACATATATGACTTAAACTAAACATATTCAATTATTACGTATTAACTTAACATACCTAACAGCTGCAAAGAGTAACAATGCACCATTATTATCTCGTTCTTGTTCAAAATAGTGTATCAGAGATGCTACAAACCCTTGACAACAACTATTTAAATGATATGGCATTTTACAGGTGCGACTCTGACAATTGTAACATCGTGGTAGTTCTTAAAGGAACTGTTTTCGATCGTAAGGTAAAAAATTAAAGTAAGCGTTCAGATACAAATGGGATAACCAAACGTGTTAATCAACAAGAAAAGTTTGAAACTCGACATCACATATTGTTGGCAACCGAATCCAGCTCTAAATTTGATATTTACTGAGTACGTTCCATTTGTTATTATTATTATTCACGCATGGGCCCTGGTTAGAGGCGTTTATTGTTGTTAGCCTTCCTTTGCGTCCATACTGATTTAATTCTCTCACTATGAGCTTTTTTCATTTGGTCAGACCAAGTTGTTCCGGTCTTCCTACATTTTCTCTCTGGCCAACCTCCCAAACGTTAACCTTGTGTCTGAAACAGTTTCTATCCTGAATTTAACTTTGTGTAATATTTGCTGATCTTAGGTCCGCCGTAATTGCAGCAATCTATTTAGTTACGTTTTATTTCTACTTTAACTCTACTCCTATTTTCATAAAATTCAGCTATATATCTTACTACAGCTATATATCCTACTCGGATTCATCCGTTTTATGTGTCCGTAAAACTTAAATCTTTTTTTATCATATCGCTATGCATATCTGTGTATTGTTTGATTTCTTGGTTTTCTCGAAGTCGGTTTGTTGTGCTATTTATTTGTTTGGGGCTTAAGATTTTTCTTATGATTTTTCTTTCTCTCTTTCTTATCAATCTCCTCGATGTCTTTCTTTCTGTTCAAAATGAGCGTTTCTGCGCCATAGAGACATTCTGGCTTAATAACTGGGTTGCAATGTGTCAGTTTTGTGATTTATGTTTACATTTGATTATTTCATTTTTTAATTTATGTAGTGGTATTTCTGCTGTTCTTCAATAGCGTCATCGATAACTTCGAACTGTTTTAGTTTTGTACCGGCTTGTACAAATCTGAACGTTTAAAAACTACCGCGAATTGTCCGGGTCGCACCTGCAAAATGCCAAATCACTTTAGTAGTTGTCAAACGTTAGTAGCATCTTTGATATATTTCGAAGAAGAACCGAAACAAGACAATAATGTTCCGTTGTTATCCTTTGCGGCTGTTCAGAGCTTTATTAAGTTAATTGCTAATAAATGGATATTTTTAGTTTGTCATATAATATATTATAGAAACTAGATTACTTTTTTGGCATGTTGCAGCAGCCTTAAGGTTGAGTGTGTAACTACCAGTGTTATAATAGTCAGAGTCGTTCCTGCAAAATGCCAAATCACTTAAGTAGTTGTTGTCAAAAGTTAGTAGCATATTTGATATAATATTTTGAACAAGAACGAGACAATAATGGTCCGTTGTTATCCTTTGCGGTTGTTCAGAGGTATGTTAAGCTAATTGCTAATAATTGGATATTTTTATTTTGTCATAGTATATTATAGAAACTAGAGTAATTTTTTTAGCGTGTTGCACCAGCCTTAAGGTTGAATATGTCCACTTTTAGTACTGTTACACAAAAGATGGAAAACAAAGTTTTAAAATCGCCTAAAAAGCGTAGTTCGACTAAAAGGGTTACCAATATTGTAGCTTTGGATACAAGTCATATTGGTGACACCATTTATATCATGTATAAACACTGTAGTTATTCATAACCGAAGAATTGCAGAACAGATTGTTCACAATCCCATATGTAGTTTATACATAGGCACTCGCAGTTTAATTTTCATTTTCAGGAAACCCAGAAATATTTAGTAGACAATTTAACAGAACAATATAAGCAAAAGGTTTATGTACTCCCTCATAGCACTGCATTTTGAACCCAATTAAACTTATATGGGGAATTGCAAAAAAATTACTATAATAAAGACATGGGTAGAGATGGTAGTACACCACAAGACTGTATAAACATGTGGCGTGAGGCACTTCCCACTATTACTCCTAAGATATGGAAGAACACGATCAAGCATACAGAAAATGAAATCATGAAATGGTATGATGAGAGCATATACTTGATCGAAAAGTAGTTTTGATAATTATAAATACTGTGGATCATAGCAGTGATTCCAGCCAGTAGTTTTCAGATTTTGAATAATGAAAATGTAAGTACACGCAGATATTTCATTGCTTTTTCCATTTTGTGCTTGCATAATATACATCAATAATTGTCATTGATAATTATATAATATTTTGATTGATTTGTCCGTTACTTTGTGATAGTTCATTATTTAAAAGGAATTAAACAATTTTTTACTTTATCTATCACTTTTATTTTTAAACAAAATTTACGTGACTATAGTTTCGTAAACGATTTTACATTCTCAAACACTATTTTAAAACTTTTTTAACTAGCAACTCGAAATTTTTTAATAATTTTCAAACGGTTTGAAGTAAAAACTTTAATCTAGAGGGTAGTCATTTTTATAAATAAAAAATGGGAAATTGGTTTTTTTTTGAAGCTCCCTTTAATTTTTTTGAAGTTAACAGTCCTTTGTCCATAAAAAGCATTTTTTTTTTAATTTTTAGTAGGAGGCACGGCTTTCGAGATAAGTTGACACTTTTCGATAACTCTTCAGCAGTAGCAGAAGTAGTAGTAGTAGTAACTATGGCTCGTACAAAATAAAAGCAGTTGCACGTCATTAAAAGCACATGATCAACATTTTGACTGCTCTGTCAAAGAATATTAACGTATATATATCTATTCATAAATAATCTTTGGCCCTGTTGCCAGATTGTGATTAAATATCATAATCTTACTTTAGCGAATAATTTTTACATTTTAAACTTTAATAACAATTAAAACAATCAATTCTAAATTAAATTGCAAATTTTCTAAATAACTAAAAAAATATATAATAAATGTTTAAAGTCTTGCAAGTGTCGTCGATTTAGTACCTCTAGATAGATTCAGCAGATGTAAAATGCTTCGTTCAAAAACGGTTAATTTATCCAAAACTATCGACATTTTTTAATATTTGAATGGTTAATAAAATAAAAATATTATATAATTACCATTGACATTTGTTGATATTGATCTACATGCACTTATATTTTCATTAATCAGAATCTGAAAACTACTGGCTGGAATCACTGTTATCATCTGCAGTATTTATAATTAACGGAAGAACTTCTTTTCAAACAAGTATATGCTCTCTGTCATACCATTTAATTTTCTGTATGCTTGATCGTATTCTTTCATATCTCAGGATTCACACACTGTGAAGTGCCTCACGCCACATGTTTATACAGTCTTGCTGTGTATTACCATTTCTACCCATGTAAGTTCAATTGGATTGAAAATGCAGTGGTATGGAGGAATACATAAAACTTTGTGCCCATATTGTTCTGCTAAGTTGTATATTAAATTTTTCCGTGCTGGTTTATTTCTGAAAAGTATCCACATAGGAAATATATCAAAATAATAAATTTGGTTGTGGTACGTACTCTACTACCATTCTTAATAGTTCAGTTTTAAACATTTGAATTGAAAATGCTATTTTATTATTAGTTAACCAATCTTGAATGGCAGCTTTTTGTTTCTTGTTTAATAGTGTGCTATGATAATATTTGCTCACTTATGTTTTTTAATAATTAGTTTTCAAACCATTTCAAGAATTTTTTGATTCAATTAACCATGGTAATCAGTAAGCTAATTTTTGACGGAAATATGGTCTCTGCACCCTCAATAAGTCCATCTTCATCGCCAGCATGAAGTGTGATGTATCTAAAATAAAAAAATTTTATCAAAACTTTTCATATTTTTTGCATATTTGTGTAACTTACCTTTTACCATCAACTTTGGTGGTTTTTACATTCCTCTTATTGTTATCTTGCCATGAATGACTTACAGTATCATTTTAAAAAAATCCAGGTTTCATCTAAGAAGACAGATTTGTACAAGGCTTTTTTCTTTCCTTCATATAACTTCTCAAAATATCTATAAATTTTAGGGCAACATTGGGAAGTTCTATAAGGCCTCGCATTGGATCTCTTTTTTCCATTTAAAACCTACTTCTTTCAATACATTGCACAATGACATAGTATCATCCATGACAGTTGTTTCTCTTTTAATTGCTCATTTGAGGACTTCAAAGTTACATGCTGTTCTGAAAATGAAAATGAAACTGTGAGTGCCTATGTATAAACTGCATATTGGTTTAAGAACGGCCTTTTCTTCGATTCTTAGCTTGCGAATATTTATTTTGTTCCTATATGATATACATGGTGTCACGACTAGAACTTGTATCCAAAGGTGCAGTATTGATAATCCTTTTAGTAAAACTACGCTTTCTAGGCAATTTTAAAACTTGAATGTTTTTCACTTTTTGTCAAATAGTACTAACAGTGGACATACTCAAACTTAAAGCTGCTAGAATACGCTAAAAAAATTCTAGGTTCTATTATACACATATATGATTTAAACTAAACATATTCAATTATTACGAATTAACTTAACATACCTAACAGCTGCAAAGAGTAACAATGCACCATTATTGTCTCGTTCTTGTTCAAAATAGTGTATCAGAGATGTTACAAACTCTTGACAACAACGGTTTAAATGATATGGCATTTTACAGGTGCGACTCTGAAAATTATAACATCGTGGTAGTTCTTAAAAAACAGTTTTCGATCGTAAGGTAAAAAATGAAAGTAAACGTTCAGATACAAATGGTATAAACAAACATGTTAATACATATCAACAAGAAAAGTTTGGAACTCGACATCACATATTGTTGGCAACCGAATCCAGCTCTAAATTTGAAATTTATTGATTACATTCCATTTGTTATTATTATTATTCACGTATGGGCCCTGATTAGAGGCATTTATTGTTGTTAGCCTTCCTTTGCGTCCATACTGATTTAATTCTTTCACTATGAGCTTTTTTCCTTTTGTCAGGCCAAGTTGTTCCGGTCTTCCTACATTTTCTTTCTGGCCAACCTGCCACACGTTAACCTTGTGTCTGAAACAGTGTCTATCCTGAATTTAAAGTTGTGTAATATTTGCTGATCTTAAGCCCGCTTTAATTGCAGCAATCCATTTACTTACGTTTTATTTCTACTTTAGCTCTACTCCTATTTTCATAAAATTCAACTATTTGTCTTGTTAGTCTACTCGGATTCATCCGTTTTATATGTCTGTAAAACTTAAGTCCTTTTTTATCATATTGCTATGTATATCGGTGTATTGTTTGATTTCTTGGTTTTCTCGAAGTCGGTATGTTGTGCTATTTATATGTTTGGGGCCTAAGATTTTTCTTATGATTTTTCTTTCTCTCTTTCTTATCAATCTCCTCGAGGTCTTTCTTTCTATTCAAAATGAGCGTTTCGGCGCCATAGAGACATTCTGTCTTAATAACTGTGTTATAATGTCTCAGTTTTGTGTTTTATGTTTGCATTTGATTATTTTATTATTTAATTTATGTAGTGGTATTTCTGCTGCTCTTCAATAGCGTCATCGATAACTTCGAACTGTTTTAGTTCTGTACCGGCTTGTACAAATCTGAATGTTTAAGAACTACCGCGATATTATAATTGTCAGAGTCGCACCTGCAAAATGCCAAATCACTTTAATAGTTGTCAAAAGTTAGTAGCATCTTTGATATATCTTGAACAAGAACCAAAACAAGACAATAATTATCCGTTGTTATCCTTTTCGGCTGTTGAGAGGTATGTTAAGTTAATTCCTAATAAATGGATATTTTTATTTTGTCATATAGTATATTATAGAAACTAGATTACTTTTTTTGCGTGTTGCAGTAGCTTTAAGGTCGAGTATGTAAGAACTACCGGTGTTATAATTGTCAGAGTCGTTCCTGCAAAACGCCAAATCACTTAAGTAGTTGTTGTCAAAAGTTAGTAGCATCTTTGTCATAATATTTTGAACAAGAACGAGACAATAATAGTCCGTTGTTATCCTTTGCGGTTGTTCAGAGGTATGTTAAGCTAATTGCTAATAATTGGATATTTTTATTTTATCATAGTATATTATAGAAACTAGAGCAATTTCTTTAGCGTGTTGCAGCAGCCTTAAAGTTGAGTATGTCCACTTTGAGTACTGTTTCACAAAAGATGGAAAACAAAGTTTAAAAATCGCCTAAAAAGCGTTGTTCTACTAAAAGGGTTACCAATACTTCAACTCTGGACACAAGTCCTATTCGTGACACCATTTATATCATGTATAAACACAGTAGGTATTCATAACCGAAGAATTGCAGAACAGATTGTTCACAATCCCATATGTAGTTTATACATAGGCACTCGCAGTTAAATTTTTCATTTTCAGGAAGCACAGAAATATTTAGGAGACAATTTAGCAGAACAATACAAGCAAAAAGTTTGTGTATTTCCTCATAGCACTGCATTTTCAACCCAATTAAACTAATATGGGGAATTGCAAAAAATTACTATAATAAACACATGGGTAGAGATGGTAATACACCACAAGACTGTATAAACATGTGGCGTGAGGCACTTCCCACTATTACTCCTAAGATATGGAAGAATACGATCAAGCATACTGAAAATGAAATGCAGCTCTTTTTCTACTATCAAATAGGCTCAATAATTGGATTGCAGCTAATGCAGGAAATTACGTTTCGCTTAAATATATGTTTACGAATGGCAGCAGTACTTACATTGCTTTGCTTGAGAAAATGTTATATTTAATTCGATTCAATCAAAATTCAACTAGAGTTTTGCTATCAAATTTTTGTTTTGCATTAAGTATGGCATGATATTTATGAATTTTTCCTTTTCAATATTTATCAGTAATGTGGAAAGTGCGTTAGCAAACCATCTAAAATTATTATGTATTTAAGAAAAGAGGGTAAATATGTTTCTGAAATTGCGTTAGTAGTGAAAAAAAACTTGATTTACTGTGCGTAATGTCATAAATAGCCCTTCAAAACTGTCGGAGAGACAACAAAGAAAAATAGTGAACGAAATAAAAAAACTCATACTTCAGCTTCTGAAATTACTTCTATGCTAGCAGAAGAAACTAATAAGCAATAATGTGCATGTATGGAGAAAGCCGAACATGGAAATGGGGTTAAAACACTAGCATCAAAGTGTTAAACACGGTGGTAGTAATGTCTTAGTGTTGTGAGGAGTATAGCATCATGGAGAATAAGCAATCTAGTATTTATCGATGGTATCGTGGATAAAAAAGTATATTTAAATCTTTTAAAATCGAACTTAAAATTAAAAAAGAGAAAACTTAAAAAAAAATTAAAAAATCCAAAGCATACAGTGTATATAGAGTGCAACAGTGGATTGTCAACAATGTAACACATTCTCTAAATACACCTCCACAGTCTTCTAACATCAACCCTATTGAGAATCCTTGGGTCGAATTAGACAACCGGATCAGAAAACGTCACATTTCATGTAAATAACTTAAAGAAATACTTCTGCAAGACTGGAATAATATTCAATGAAGAGAAGACCTACTGAAAACAAAAGGGAAAGGTCTCCCTATGAAGTATTAGTTGTTATAAACTTATATTTTGTTTATATTGTGCCAATACTTTGTCCACCTATTCTGAAAGTTTGAATCTATTTTGAATATTTTTTGTTCTGTTTATAAAAGTTTTAATTTGTTTTTTTAATGGATGGGTAAATGTAAGTTGATAGTGTGGGATGAATGTACGATGGCACATAAAAAGTCTTTGAAGGCATTAGACAGAACTATGAAAGATCTGCGAAACAATCAAAACCGATTTGGCGGAGCGATGACTTTACTAACAGGAGATTTCCGTCAAACAAACGCGTCAGCGGATGAACTCAATGTATGTTTAAGGTCCTCGATTTTGTGGACATACTTCAAGATACTAAATTTAAGTAAGAATATGCGTGTTGAATTACAAAATGATAGATTTGGAGAAATATTTTCCAAACAACTCATAGACCTTGGTAATGGCAAAATCCCTGTTGATGATTCGACTGGCTGCATTACGTTTCCTGCCGATTTTTGTCAGTTTACTGAAACAACAACCGAGCTCATACAAATGGTGTTCCCAAACGTCGCTTAAAATTACAAAGATCATTTATGGTTGAGCGAACGTGCTATATTAGCTGCCAAAAAGACGGATGTAAATGAAATAAACTTCAAAATTGAAAATGAAATTGCCGGTGAATTTAAGACATACATATCAGTTGATTGTGCAACTAATCAAGATGATGTCGTCAACTATCTACCAGAATTTTTAAACTCATTGGATTTGCCAGGATTGCCACCCCATAATCTTCAATTGAAAGTAGGATCGGTAGTCATAATGTTAGGAAATAATAACCCATCGCGTCTTGTAACGGCACACGGCTATCAGTGAAAAATTTACTTAACAATGTAATCGAAGCAACAATTCTAAAAGGAAAATATAAGGGAGAAGAAGTGTTGATACCCCGCATCCCAATGATACCAACTGACGTACCATTTGAATTTAAACGATTGCAATTTTCAGTGCGGCTTGCTTTCGCAATGATCATAAATAAATCACAGAGTTAGTCTTTTAAGTATTTGCGGCGTTAATCTTGAAAACCCATGCTTCTCTCATGGACAGTTGTAAGTTGCCTGCTCTCGCGTTGGGAAACCGTCAGCTTTATTTGTTTACGCGCCAGGTAACCAAACAGAAAATATTGTATACCATAAAGCATTAGAACGAAATAGAAAACTTATTTTTGTAAATAATCGTCGTTTATTGTTGAGACATAAATAACGTGATCACTCGGGAATGGTTATTTAATTTTTACCATTAACTTTTGACAGAACGAAGTCTGTCCGGGCAGCTAGTATATAATAAATGTTTAAAGGCTTGCAAGTGTCGTCGATTTAGTACCTCTAGATAGATTCAGCAGATGTAAAATGCTTCGTTCAAAAACGGTTAATTTATTCAAAACTATCGACATTTTTTAATATTTGAATGGTTAAAAAAATAAAAATATTATATACCTACTATTGACATTTATTGATATATAATATGCAAGTACAAAACAGAAAAACCAATGAAATATCTGCATGCACTCTGCACTCTGCACCCTCAATAAGTCCATCTTCATCGCCAGCATGAAGTGTGATGTATCTAAATTAAAAATTTTGGCCAACATTGGGAAGTTCCATAAATCATCGTCTTGGATCATCTTTTTTCCATTTAAGACCTACTTCTTTCAATACATTGCACAATGACATAGTATCATCCATGACAGTTCTTTCTATTTTAATTGCTCATTTAAGGACTTCAAAGTTACATGCTGTTCTGAAAATGAAAATTAAACTGTGAGTGCCTATGTATAAACTGCATATGGGTTTAAGTACGGCCTTTTCTTGGATCTTAGGTTACGAATACTTATTGTGTTCGTACATGATATAAATGGTGTCACGACTAGAACTTGTATCCGTACAGTATTGTAAGGTACAGTATTGATTACCCTTTTAGTAAAACTACGCTTTCTAGGCGATTTTAAAACTTAATTGTTTTTCGCTTTTTTGTAAAATAGTATTTACAATACACATACTCAAACTTAAGGCTGCTGCAACACGCTAAAAAAAATTCTAGTTTCTATAATATACATATATGACTTAAACTAAACATATTCAATTATTACGTATTAACTTAACATACCTAACAGCTGCAAAGAGTAACAATGCACCATTATTATCTCGTTCTTGTTCAAAATAGTGTATCAGAGATGCTACAAACCCTTGACAACAACTATTTAAATGATATGGCATTTTACAGGTGCGACTCTGACAATTGTAACATCGTGGTAGTTCTTAAAGGAACTGTTTTCGATCGTAAGGTAAAAAATTAAAGTAAGCGTTCAGATACAAATGGGATAACCAAACGTGTTAATCAACAAGAAAAGTTTGAAACTCGACATCACATATTGTTGGCAACCGAATCCAGCTCTAAATTTGATATTTACTGAGTACGTTCCATTTGTTATTATTATTATTCACGCATGGGCCCTGGTTAGAGGCGTTTATTGTTGTTAGCCTTCCTTTGCGTCCATACTGATTTAATTCTCTCACTATGAGCTTTTTTCATTTGGTCAGACCAAGTTGTTCCGGTCTTCCTACATTTTCTCTCTGGCCAACCTCCCAAACGTTAACCTTGTGTCTGAAACAGTTTCTATCCTGAATTTAACTTTGTGTAATATTTGCTGATCTTAGGTCCGCCGTAATTGCAGCAATCTATTTAGTTACGTTTTATTTCTACTTTAACTCTACTCCTATTTTCATAAAATTCAGCTATATATCTTACTACAGCTATATATCCTACTCGGATTCATCCGTTTTATGTGTCCGTAAAACTTAAATCTTTTTTTATCATATCGCTATGCATATCTGTGTATTGTTTGATTTCTTGGTTTTCTCGAAGTCGGTTTGTTGTGCTATTTATTTGTTTGGGGCTTAAGATTTTTCTTATGATTTTTCTTTCTCTCTTTCTTATCAATCTCCTCGATGTCTTTCTTTCTGTTCAAAATGAGCGTTTCTGCGCCATAGAGACATTCTGGCTTAATAACTGGGTTGCAATGTGTCAGTTTTGTGATTTATGTTTACATTTGATTATTTCATTTTTTAATTTATGTAGTGGTATTTCTGCTGTTCTTCAATAGCGTCATCGATAACTTCGAACTGTTTTAGTTTTGTACCGGCTTGTACAAATCTGAACGTTTAAAAACTACCGCGAATTGTCCGAGTCGCACCTGCAAAATACCAAATCACATTAGTAGTTGTCAAACGTTAGTAGCATCTTTGATATATTTCGAACAAGAACCGAAACAAGACAATAATGTTCCGTTGTTATCCTTTGCAGCTGTTCAGAGCTTTATTAAGTTAATTGCTAATAAATGGATAATTTTAGTTTGTCATATAACATATAATAGAAATTAGATTACTTTTTTGGCATGTTGCAGCAGCCTTAAGTTTGAGTGTGTAACTACCAGTGTTATAATAGTCAGAGTTAGTTGTTATAATAGTCAGAGTATAATAGTCGTTCCTGCAAAATGCCAAATCACTTAAGTAGTTGTTGTCAAAAGTTAGTAGCATCTTTGATATAATATTTTGAACAAGAACGAGACAATAATGGTCCGTTGTTATCCTTTGCGGTTGTTCAGAGGTATGTTAAGCTAATTGCTAATAATTGGATATTTTTATTTTGTCATAGTATATTATAGGAACTAGAGTAATTTTGTTAGCGTGTTGCGGCAGCCTTAAGTTTGAATATGTCCACTGTTAGTACTGTTTCACAAAAGATGGAAAACAAAGTTTTAAAATTGCCTAAAAAGCGTAGTTCTACTAAAAGGGTTGCCAATACTGCAACTTTGGACACAAGTCCTATTCGTGATTCCATTTATCTCATGTATAAACACAGTAGGTATTCATAACCAAAGAATTGCAGAACAGATTGTTCACAATCCCATATGTAGTTTATACATAGGCACTCGCAGTTTAATTTTCATTTTCAGGAAGCACAGAAATATTTATTAGACAATTTAGCAGAACAACACAAGCAAAAGGTTTATGAATTCCGTCAAAGCACTGCATTTTCAACCCAATTAAACTTATATGGGGAATTGCAAAAAATTACTGTTATAAACACATGGTTAGAGATGGTAATACACCACAAGACTGTATCAACATGTGGCTTGAGGCACTTCCCACTATTACTCCTAAGATATGGAAGAATACGATCAAGCATACAGAAAATGAAATCATGAAATGGCATGATGAGAGCATATACTTGATCGAAAAGTAGTTCTGATAATTATAAATACTGTGGATCATAGCAGTGATTTCAGCCAGTTCTTTTCAGATTTTGAATAATGAAAATATAAGTACATGCAGATATTTCATTGCTTTTTCCATTTTGTGCTTGCATAATATACATCAATAATTGTCATTGGTAATTATATAATATTTTGATTGATTTTTCCGTTACTTTGTGATAGTTCATTTTTTAAAAGGAATAAAACAATTTTTTACTTTATCTATCACTTTTATTTTTAAACAAAATTTATGTGACTATAGCTTCCTAAACGATTTTACATTCTCAAACACTACTTTAAAACTTTTTTAAGTACTACGAACTCGACTCTTCGTTTAAGTACTCGAAACTCCACATGTTTATCACACTTAAAAGATATGATGCTAACCACAAGTAACTTGTTATATTTTTTATGGATTACATGCCGATCCTATTTTTTTAAAACAAAATAAAACTTTTTAACAGAGCAAGAAAATATACAGAAGTTGGATTTAATCTCTTTCAGAATAGCTAGGCACAAGTATTGGCACAGTTAAAATGTTTTACTTAGAAAGGCTACAAAAATACAAAGAAATTACAAAATTTGTGCATATGTTGACTGTTGTACTAATAAAATAGTCCAAACTATTACTTTTGTTGTGATTTAGTTGTTATTCAGCCTTTAAATTGTTGGGATGGTCTTTAAATGGGTCGGAAAGGTCTGGAAACTATGGACTCCGAGCGAAAAATTATTATATTTTTAAGAAAGGTGGGTAAATCCGTTTCTGAAATTGCCTTAGTAGTAAAAAAAGTCTATTTACTGTGCGTAATGTCATAAATAGATCTGAATATGCTGACAATTTAAAAAATAAACCGAGAACCGGACGCCTCTCAAAACTGTCGGAGAGAGAACAAAGAAAAATAATAAACGAATTAAAAAAAACCCATACTTCAGCTTCTGAAATTGCTTCCATGCCAGCAGAAGAAACTGATAAACAATAATGTGCATGTATGGAGAAAGCCGAACATGGAAATGGAGTTAAAATGGAGAAAAGAAGCACACAGTGTATATAGAGTGCAACAGTTGATAGTCAACAATGTACCACATTCTCTAAATATACCTCCACAGTCTTCTAACATCAACTCTATTGAGAATCTTTGGAGCGAGTTAGACACATTTCAAGTAAATAACTTAAAGAAATACTTCTGCAAGAATGGAATATGATTCAATGAAGACAAGACCTGCTGAAAATATAAAAACGGGAAAGTCTCCCTGTGAAGTATTAGTTGTTTTAAACATATATTTTGTATATGTTGTGCCAATACTTTTCTCCACCTATTCTGAAAGGTTGAAACTATTTTTTGTATTTTGTTGTTCTGTTTAAAAAGTTTTAATTTTTTAAACTTTTTAGAAAGGAGATACCCTATTATAAGTTTTAACTTCTCCACATGATTCCTTCAAAAATGCGCTGAAAATTATATTTTCTTGAACCCAGTTTTATCAGCAGACCAAGTTATGTTTACCAACATCGGCATTTTTAATATCAAAACAAGGAACGAGAGAGAAGTCAGTATCAATTTTAGTATTTATTTCTGTATTACGGCCTTTCCTTAAAATAATGCTTAATATTTCCATTTCAAAATGTTAAATTCATCAGTATCAAATATCAAGGGTTTTTTTTATGTTTTGATATAAAAAACCGGCTATTAAACAATGCTTTTCAAGAATCAATGTAATTCAAGAAACAATGTTTTTCAACGCTCGTGACTTGAAATATCCGTCTCGGATAGATTCGCTTATCTACAGCTCGTTCATCTACATCTTCAAAAAAATACGGTCCAATGATACCCTCAGCCCAAAAACCGCACCAAACTGTGACACGTTAAGCATGCATCGAGATTTCGTGGATTTCTCTAGGATTTTCATTGCCCCAGATGCGACAATTTTGTTTATTTACGTAACCGTTTAAGTGGAAATGAGCCTTGTCACTGAAAATGATTTTATCGCAAAAATCATTGTCATTGGCTTCATCTGTAGGATCCAATTGGCAACATCTGTAGGATCCAATTGCACGGCGTTGCCGATGGTCGGCTGGCTTTAGCTCCTGTGTTAGCTGAATTTTGTAAGGATGTAGACTTAAGTCTTTTTTCAAAATTCGCCACGTTGAAGTTCTGCTGATACCCAAATGTTGCGCGCGCCTGTTAACAGACATTTGTGGATTTTCAGTAACACGTTCTCGAACCTCCTGAATATTTTCAACCGAACGAGCAGGACGTTCCCGGACAGGGATTTAGAGAATATGTGGTTCCAACAAGATGGTGCGACATGTCATACTGCACGTGAAACATTGCCTTTATTCGTACACAGTTTGGAGGGAGGTTGATCTCCCGGAATGGGGACGTAAATTGGCCACCAAGGTCATGCGACTTGACGCCGCTAGACTATTTTTTGTGGGGCTATGTGAAGAGCAAAGCTTACGAAAATAATCCGCAAACCGTTCAACAGTTGAAAGAAGAAATTAGGCGAATAATTCGTGATATAACTCCGAAAATGTGTTCAGCAGTAATCGAGAATTTCAACAAAAGAATTGTGAGCTGCCAGAGAAGTCGTGGCGGTCATTTGACAGATGTTGTATTCCACGTATAATTGTACGCTATCCAGCTTCGCACTGCCATGAATAACTTTCAGGTATGTTATGAAACGTTTCTTTTATTCGTTACCAACATTCGAAACCTCTTAATGGAATACCCTTTATAAGTTTTAACTTCTCCACATGATTCCTTGAAAAATGCACTGAAAAATATATTTTCTTGAACCCAGTTTTATTAGCAGATCAAGTTATGTTTACCAACATCGGCATTTTTAATATCAAAACAAGGAACGAGAGGGAAGTCAATATCAGTTTTAGTATGTTTTCTGCATTACGACCTTTCCTTATAATAATGCTTAATGTTTCCATTTCAAAATGTTAAATTCATCAGTATCAAATATCAAGGGTTTTTTTAGGTTTTGATATAAAAAACCGGCTATTAAACAATGTTTTTCAAGAATCGGCAACGTGCGTGGCTTGAAATATCCGTCTCGGATAGATTCGCTTAAGACGAAGCTAACTTTGCGACTATCTTTGGCCCCAATTGCGAGTTGAAAATCGTCTCGGAAGATGATTTATTCGTCGGCTCGCAATAATTCCCGAATTTTCACAAGTAAGATCGTAAAAGTTTTTGTTTTCGTTGTGTTGTGCATCGCTTGGTCCCCAAACGAGTAAGTAATTAAGCTTGATATTTGAAAATGTTTACAAAATTTGATTTTTCTATCGGTTATTTCTTTACCAAATATAGCGACACCGAACAATTAGAATCCCGATATCGGGCAGGTTTGAAATGCCCAGACGCAAAATCTTCTTCTTTTTGTGTCGATAGCCTTTTGCGGTACGTTTATGTCAATGTAAAATAGAAAGACATTGTTTACCTTTTGGTAAACAATGGTGGTTATATAAATCACCTTTGGTGGTTATATAAATCACATATAGCATTATTTAACTACATTCTGTACTAATAAATGTTGCAACAGGCTAAAAAAAAATCTAGTTTCTATAATATACATATATGACTTAAACTAAATATATTCAATTATTACGAATTAACTTAACATACCTAACAGCTGCAAAGAGTAACAATGCACCATTATTGTCTCGTTCTTGTTCAAAATAGAGTATCAGAGATACTACAAACTCTTGACAATAACTATTTAAATGATATGGCATTTTACAGGTGCGACTCGGACAATTATAACATCGCCGTAGTTCTTAAAAGATCTGTTTTGACCGAATCCAGCTCTAAATCTGAAATTTATTGAATACATTCCATTTGTTATTATTATTATTCACGTATGGGCCCTGGTTAGAGGCGTTTATTGTTATTAACCTTCCTTTACGTCCATACAAATTTAATTCTTTCACTATGAGCTTTTTTCCTTTCGTCAGGCCAAGTTGTTCTGGTCTTCCTACATTTTCTCTCTGGGCAACCTCCCAAACATTAACCTTGTGTCTGAAACAGTTTCTATCCTGAATTTAACTTTGTGTAATATTTGCTGATCTTAGGTCCGCTTTAATTGCAGCACTCCATTTACTTACGTTTTATTTCTACTTTAGCTCTACTTCTATTTTCATAAAATTCTACTGTTTGTCTTGTTAGCCTACTCGGATTTATCCGTTTTATGTGTCCGTAAAACTTAAGTGTTGTTTTTCTCATATCGCTATGTATATCTATGTATTGTTTGATTTCTTGGTTTTCTCGAAGTCGGTATGTGCTATTTATTTGTTTGGGGCTTAAGATTTTTCTTATGATTTTTTTTTTCTCTCTTTCTTATCAATCTCCTCGATGTCTTTCGTTCTATTCAAAATGAGCGTTTCTGCGCCATAGAGACATTCTGGCTTAATAACTGGGTTGTAATGTCTCAGTTTTGTGTTTTAAGTTTTCATTTGATTTTTCATTTTTTAATTTATGTAGTGGTATTTCTGCTGTTCTTCAATAGCGTCATCGATAGCAGCTTCAATAGCGTTCTTCAATAGCGTCAGAGCGCACCTACAAAATGCCAAATCACTTTAATAGTTGTCAAATGTTAGTAGCATCTTTGATATAATATTTTGAACACGAATGAGACAATAATGGTCCGTTATTATCCTTTGCGGTTGTTCAGAGGTATGTTAAGCTAATTGCTAATAATTGGATATTTTTATTTTGTCATAGTTTATTATAGAAACTAGAGTCATTTTTTTAGCGTGTTGCCCCAGCCTTAATGTTGAGTATGTCCACTTTTAGTACTGTTTCACAAAAGATGAAAAACAAAGTTTTAAAATCGCATAAAAAGCGTAATTCTACTAAAAGGGTTACCAATACTGCAACTTTGGACACAAGCCCTATTCGTGACACCATTTATATCATGTATAAACATTGTAGGTATTCATAACCGAATAATTGCAGAACAGATTGTTCACAATCCCATATGTAGTTTATACATAGGCACTCGCAGTTTAATTTTCATTTTCAGGAAGCACAGAAATATTTAGTAGACAATTTAGCAGAACAAAAATGTTTATGTATTCCCTCATAGCACTGCATTTTCAACCCAATTAAACTTATATGGGGAATTGCAAAAAAAATTACTATAATAAACACATGGATAGGGATGGTAATACACCACTAGACTGTATAAAATGTGGCGTGAGGCACTTCCCACTATTTCTCCTAATATAAGGAAGAATAGGATCAAGCATACAGAAAATGAAATGCAGCTCTTTTTCTACTATCAGATGGACTCAATAATTGGATTGCAGCTAATGCAGGAAATTACGTTTCGCTTAAATATATGTTTAGGAATGGCAGCAGTACTTATATTGCTTTGCTCGAGAAAATGTTATATTTAATTCGATTCAATCAAAATTCAACTAGAGTTTTGCTATCAAATTTTTGTTTCAATTAAGTATCGCATGATATTTATGAATTTTTCCTTTTCAATATTTATCAGTAATGTGAAAAGTGCGTTAGCAAACTATCCAGATGTTGATTAAATAGATTTTTGTTTGCTTTAATCTATACTTTAGTGCAGAAATCATTTAAAAGTGGAAACATGTCAAACTTAATTTTTTGTAAATTTCATTTTTATAATTCCATTTGTTTCATTTTGTTTTTTTAAATCAGTAAGGTCCTCGCATGAAGTTATTCAAATCATTATATTCTGCAAATATGTCACCTACATGGGCAAGTTTAAATATGAAGTTATTATTTCTAAATAATATTTTGCCTCTTTGTTATCATTTTCATCAACTAAATTCGAAGAGATTACCACTAAACACCAAATAACTTTTATAAAGCCTCTCAACGCACGTATCGCTAACCATGTTAGCATCATCAGGAGTGAGGAAGATGATTCAATCTCCTGATGATGCTAACATGGTTGGTGAAACGCGCACTGCGAAGTTTTATAAAAGTGATTTGATGTTTAGTGGTAATCTATTCGAATTTAGTGTTTAACACCGAAGGTTCCAATAGAAGAATTGATTTTCAGCGATAATTATAGCAACCTCTTTGAGTTCAAACATGATGTGAATTACTTTTGCTTTCATATCTTCAGACAACCTTGCAAACAACCTAACTTTAAAGGACTGTTTTAGCCAGGTATGGCGGTTATTTAAGCTATTTTTCGACATATCCGTAATTGTAGAAGCGCGTGAGATATCGATGAAAAAACGTGGTAGTCGGAAGGAACCAAGTCTGGTGAGTACGGTGGGGGCAAGAGTTTCCAACCAAGTGCAGAAAAGGTGTCTCCGACCGCTTTCGCTGTGTTTGAGGGGGGGTTGTCGTGCTGAAAAAAGAAACCCAAAGATGACTATCACACTTAAAAAATATGATGCTAACCACAAGTAACTTGTTATATTTTTTATGGATTACATACCCATCCTATTTTGTTTAACAAAATAAAACTTTTTAACAAAGCAAGAAAATATAAAGAAGTTGGTTTTAATCTCTTTCAGGATTGCTAGGCAAAAGTATTGGCACAGTTAAAATGTTTTACTTAGAAAGGGTACAAAAATACAAAGAAATTATAAAATTTGTGCATATGTTGACTGTTGTACTAACAAAATATTCTAAACTATTACTTTGGTTGCGGTTTAGTTGTTATTCAGCCTTTAAATTGTTGGGATGGTCTTTAAATGAGTCGAAAAAGTCTGGAAACTACGGACTTCGAACAAAAAATTATTATGTATTTAAGAAAGGAGGGTAAATCTGTTTCTGAAATTGCCTTAGTAGTGAAAAAAAAAGTTGATTTACTGTGCGTAATGTCATAAATAGCCCTTCAAAACTGTCGGAGAGACAACAAAGAAAAACAGCGAAGGAAATAAAAAAAACTCATACTTCAGCTTCTGAACTTGCTTCTATGCTAGCAGAAGAAACTAAAAGCAATAATGTGCATGTATGGAGAAAGCCGAACATGGAAATGGAGTTAAAACCCTAGCATCAAACCGTTAAACACGGTGGTAGTAATGTCTTAGTGTTGTGAGGTGTATAGCATCAGGGAGAATAAGCAATCTAGTATTTATCGATGGTATCGTGGATAAAAAAGTATATTTAAATATTTTAAAAGCGAACTTAAAATTAAAAAAGAGAGAACTAAAGAAAGAGAGAAAAGAGAGAGAGAGAAATAGAGAGACACTTTTTTTTAAATCCAAAGCATTTTTAAATTTTAATTAATTAAATTTAAATTTAATTTAAAAAATCCAAAGCATACAGTGTATAAAGAGTGCAACAGTGGATTGTCAACAATGTACCACATTCTCTAAATACACCTCCACAGTCTTCTGACATCAACCCTATTGAGAATCTCTGGGGCGAATTAGACAACCGGATAAAAAAACGTCACATTTCATGTAAATAACTTAAAGAAATACTTCTGCAAGGATGGAATAATATTCAATGAAGAGAAGACTTACTCAAAACAAAAGGGAAAGGTCTCCCTATGAAGTATTAGTTGTTATAAACATATATTTTGTTTATATTGTTCCAATACTTTTGTCCACCTATTCTGAAAGGTTGAATCTATTTTGTGTATTTTTTAATTCTGTTTAAAAAGGTTTAATTTGTTTTTTATAATGGATGGGTATGGAATACATAAAAATTTAATACGAACTTACTTGAGTTTATATTTTAGAGGAATATAATTTTCATATGAAATACATAGTTTGTCAATACTTTTGTCTCCCACTGTATTTATTTTTTTATTTATGTATCTTATGTTATGAAAATTACATTTCTGTTAAACTTTTCGCGCCTTATTTTGCACTAGTCTGCGTTTCTCAATTTGGAAATCACTGTCCTACAGAAAGGAGATACCCTATTATAAGTTTTAATTTCTCCAGATGATATTCAAAATGTTAAATTCATCAGTATCAAATATCAAGGGTTTTTTTTTGTTTTGATATAAAAGGCCGGCTATTAAACAATGTTTTTCAAGAATCGGCAACGTTTGTGGCTTGAAATATCCGTCTCGGATAGATTCGTTTAAGACGCAGCTAACTTTGCGACTATCTTTGGTCCTCAATTGCGAGTTGAAAGTCGTCCCGGAAGATGATTTATTCGTTCGCTCGCAATATTTCCGGAATGAGTAGTAATTAAGCTTGATATTTTAAAATGTTTACAAAACTTGATTTTCTTATCGGTTATTTCATCACCAATAAATAGGGACGCCGAACATTTAGAATCACACAGACGCAAAATCTTCTTCTTTTTGTGTCGATGGCCTTTTGCGGTACGTTTATGTCAATGTAAAATAGAAAGACATTGTTTACCTTTTTTTGTAGTCAATTTTTTTATGGTGGTTATATAAATAATAACGAAGTAGTATTATTACATATAGCATTATTTAAATATATGCCCCTATATGAAGGTAAAGAAAAACTATGATTTTATTAATATTTTTCCTAAATTGATCAAAATAAAATGAAACTAAACTTTCAGTTGGAAAGTGCTTTTAATCAAAAATTATCATTTACGGTTTTAAATTAACTCTGTACTAAATGTTCGTTGTTAGAATAGTAAACTTATTAATACATAAACTTATTTGTTAATTCACTTTTTGTATTATACAGCGTAATTAAAATCTAAGTTCCAAGTACATATTTTATAACGATCATTACTGGTATACAGATAAAACCTAATGCGGTAATAAGCACTGCAAATGATGATTTTCTTTAATTAACTTTTGATTGATTGGGTGTAATTATAGGGACATGACCTTGCAAAGCTCTAAAATTAAATTTGAAATTTTTTAATAATTTTGAAACGGTTTGAAATAAAAATTTTAATCTAGAGGGTAGTGGTGTCATTTTTATACATAAAAAATAGGAAATTTGTGTTTTTTTTGAAGCTCCCTTTAATTTTTTTGAAATTAACAGTCTTTTTTCCATAAAAAGTACTTTCTTTTTATTTTTAGTAGGAGGCACGGTTTTTGAGATAATTTGACACTTTTTGATAACTCTGCAGCAGCAGTAGTAGTAGTAGTAGTAGTAACTGTTGCTCGTACAAAATAAAAGCAGTTGCACGTCATTAAAAGCACATGATCAACATTTTTACTGCGCTGTCAAAGAATATTGACGTATATATCTATACGTAAATATTCTTTGGCCCTGTTGCCAGATTGTGACTAAAAAAATCTTTCTAAATATAAATGAATGTTGCTAAGCGCAAAACTCAAGAACAGCTCGACCAATTCGGCTAGTTTTTTTTCGTATCTTCATTAAGCACACGGAAAGTTTTAATAAAAACAAAATGCGTGGACAATAGTAAAAACAACACTTTTCTTTTCACATAAAAACTAGCTGTCAAACAGTTGACTTAAATTGTCAAGGTCAATCTAAACAAGAGATATCTGCCATTCCGTCGAATCTATAAAATACATTTGCAAATATGTAACAAAAGAAAGTGATATGGCTCTCATTGGAGTTAGTGCTGAAAATTGATGAAGTTAACCAATACCAAATAGGCCGTTATGTTAGCAGTAATGAAGCAATTTGGCGCATTTTTTCTTTTCCCATTCATGAAAGATACCCCACTGTAGTTCACTTAGCAGTCCACTTAGACAATGGCCAAAGAGTATATTTTACTGCACAGAATGTACAACAACGAGTTATTCAACCACCATGTACAACCTTGGCCAGTTTTTTTGATATATGTCAGAATGATGATTTTGCCCGAACACTGCTATACTCAGAAATGCCAAAATATTATACTTGGAATCAATCCTCAAAAAAATTTCAACGACGGAAACAAAGAAATCCAGTTCCAGGCTACCGCAATGTATATTCCACTGATGCCATTGGTCTAATTTATTCAGTCCATCCAAGCAATAAAGAGTGTTTCTATTTGCGATTACTGTTAGTCAATGTTCGGGGCCCAACATCATTCCAACATTTACGAACTGTAAATGGTGAATTATGTGGCTCTTACCGAGAAGCCTGTCAGCGTTTGTAACTGTTAGAAAATGATTTCCATTGGGATCAAACCTTAAGTGATGCTGTAATTTCTTCAAAACCTCAGCAAATACGAACATTGTTTTCTATAATTATATCGACATGCCCGTCAAAACCATTTGATTTATGGATCAAATACAAAGATGATATGTGTGACAGTATCTTGCATCAAATGCGCACTAGAACAGGGAATATACATTTACAATTCACAGAAGGAATTTACAAGGAGGCATTGATAATAATTGAAGACATGTGCTTGATGATGTTAAACAAAGTATTATATCAATTAGGCATGGCCGTGCCTAATCGCCCAATGTACGAGGCTTTTGATCAAAAGTTACTACGTAAAAACGGTATGATCTCGATGCATTAAGGGAATCAGTTAGAATAAATGTTCCGCTGTAGAACCAACAACAAAAATGTGTCTTTAATTCGCTTATGACAGTTATAAATGATGGAACTTGAGGAATTTACTTTTTGGACGCTCCAGGTGGTACAGGAAAGACTTTTTTGATTTCATTGATTTTAGCAACAATTCGCTCACAAAATGAAATTGCACTCGCACTTGCTTCATCTGGTATTGCAGCCACATTATTGGAAGGCGGTCGAACAGCCCATTCAGCGCTAAAATTACCATTGAATATTCAAAGCAATAAAACTCAAAGGTTTAAAAAACAAAGGTTTTGCAGCAATGTAAGTTGATAGTGTGGGATGAATGTACGATGGCACATAAAATGTCTTTGGAGGCATTAGACAGAACTATGAAAGATCTGCGAAACAATCAAAATCGATTTGGCGGAGCGATGATTTTATTAGCAGGAGATTTCCGTCAAACATTACTAGTGATTTCACGGTCAACGTTAGCGGATGAACTCAATGCATGGTTAAAGTCCTCCATTTTGTGGACATACGTCAAGATACTAAATTTAAGTAAGAATATGCGTGTTGAATAACAAAATGATCGATCTGGAGAAATATTTTCCAAACAACTCATTCACCTTGGTAATGGCAAAATCCCTGTTGATGATTCGACTGGCTGCATTACATTTCCTGTCGATTTTTGTCAGTTTACTGAAACAACAACCGAGCTCATACTAATGGTGTTCCCAAACGTCGCCCAAAATTACAAAGATCATTTTTGGTTGAGCGAACGTGCTATATTAGCTGCCAAAAAGACGGATGTAAATGAAATAAACTTCAAAATTCAAAATGAAATTTAGACTTAGTACCTAAGTTAGTTACTTAGTTATTTAGATTTAGTACCTCTAGATAAATTCAGCAGATGTAAAATGCTTCATCCAAAAACGGTTAATTTATTCAAAACTATCGACATTGTTTAATATTTGAATGGTTAAAAAAATAAAAATATTATATAATTACCATTGACATTTATTTATATATAATATGCAAGTACAAAACAGAAAAACCAATGAAATATCTGCATGCATTCTGCACTCTGCACCCTCCATAAGTCCATCTTCATCGCCAGCATGAAGTGTGATGTATTTAAAATAAAAATTTTCTATCAAAACATTTCATATTTTTTGCATATTTGTGTAACTTACCTTTTACCATCAACTTTGGTGGTTTTTATATTCCTCTTATTATTATCTTGCCATGAATGACTTACAGTATCATTTTGAAAAATCCAGGTTTCATCTAAAAAGACAAATTTTTACAAGGCTTTTTCCTTTCCTTCATATAACTTCTCAAAAAATCTATAAATTTTAGGGCAACATTGGGAAGTTCCATAAGGCCTCGTCTTGGATCATCTTTTTTCCACCTACTTCTTTCAATACATTGCACAATGACATACTATCATCCATGACAGTTGTTTCTCTTTTAATTGCTCATTTAAAAACTTCAAAGTTACATGCTGTTCTGAAAATGAAAATTAAACTGTGAGTGCCTATGTATAAACTGCATATGTGTTTAAGTACAGCCTTTTCTTCGATTCTTAGGTTACGAATACTTATTGTGTTCGTACATGATATAAATGGTGTCACGACTAGAACTTGTATCCAAAGATGCAGTATTGATAACCCTTTTAGTAAAACTACGCTTTGCAGGCGATTTTAAAACTTAATAGTTTTTCGCTTTTTTGTAAAATAGTACTTACAATGCACATACTCAAACTTAAGGCTGCTGCAACACGCTAAAAAAATTCCAGCTACAAATGGGATAACCAAACGTGTTAATATATATCAACAAGAAAAAATTGAAAGTCGACATCACATATTGTTGGCAACCGAATCCAGCTCTAAATTTGAAATTTATTGAATACATTCAATTTGTTATTATTTATATTCACGTATGGGCCCTGGTTAGAGGCCTTTATTGTTGTTAGCCTTCCTTTGCGTCCATACTGATTTAATTCTTTCACTATGAGCTTTTTTCCTTTCGTCAGACCAAGTTGTTCCGGTCTTCCTACATTTTCTCTCTGGCCAACCTCCCAAACGTTAACCTTGTGTCTGAAACAGTTTCTATCCTGAATTTAACTTTGTGTAATATTTGCTGATCTTAGGTCCGCTTTAGTTGCAGCAATCCATTTACTTACGTTTTATTTCTACTTTAGCTCTACTGCTATTTTCATAAAATTCAACTATTTGTCTTGTTAGCCTACTCGGATTCATCCGCTTTATGTGTCCGTGAAACTTAAGTCTTTTTTTCTCATATCGCTATGTATACCTTTGTATTATTTGATTTTTTGGTTTTCTCGAAGTCGGTATATTGTGCTATTTATTTGTTTGGGGCTTAAGATTTTTCTTATGATTTTTCTTTCTCCCTTTCTTATCAATCTCCTCGATGTCTTTCTTTCTATTCAAAATGAGCATTTCTGCGCCATAGAGACATTCTGGCTTAATAACTGGGTTGTAATATCTCAGTTTTGTGTTTTATGCTTGCATTTGATTATTTAATTTTTTAATTTATGTTGTGGTATTTCTGCTGTTCTTCAATAGCGTCATCGATAACTTCGAACTGTTTTTAGTTTTGTACCGGCTTGTACAAATCTGAACGTTTAAGAACTACCGCGATGTTATTATTGTCAGAGTCGCACCTGCAAAATGCCAAATCACTTTAATAGTTGTCAAACGTTAGTAGCATCTTCGATATATTTTGAACAAGAACCAAACCAAGACAATAATGGTCCGTTGGTTATCTTTTGCGGCTGTTCAGAGCTATGTTAAGTTAATTGCTAATAATTGGATATTTTTAGTTTGTTTTAAAATCGCCTAAAAAGCGTAGTTCTACTAAAAGGGTTACCAATACTGCAACTTTGGACACAAGTTCTATTCGAGACACCATTTATATCATGTATAAACACTAGGTATTCATAACCGAAGAATTGCAGAACAGATTGTTCACAATCCCATATGTAGTTAATACATAGGCACTCGCAGTTTAATTTTCATTTTGAGGAAGCACAGAAATATTTAGTAGACAATTTAGCAGAACAATATAAGCAAAAGGTTTATGTATTCCTTCATAGCACTGCATTTTCAACCCAATTAAACTTATATGGGGAATTGCAAAAAATTACTATTATAAACACATGGGTAGAGATGGTAATACACCACAAGACTGTATAAACATGTGGCGTGAGGCACTTCCCACTATTACTTCTAAGATATGGAAGAATACGATCAAGCATACAGAAAATGAAATCATGAAATGGTATGATGAGAGCATATACTTCGAAAAGTAGTTCTGATAATTATAATTACTGTGGATCATAGCAGTGATTCTAACCAGTACTTTTCAGATTTTGAATAATAAAAATATAAGTACATGCAGCTATTTCATTGCTTTTTCCGTTTTGTGCTTATATACATTATTGCTTATAAATTATTATATTTTTAAGAAAGGTGGGTAAATCCGTTTCTGAAATTGCCTTACGAGTAAAAAAGTCTATTTACTGTGCGTAATGTCATAAATAGATTTAAATATGCTGACAATTTAAAAAATAAACCGAGAACCGGACGCCCGTCAAAACTGTCGGAGAGAGAACAAAGAAAAATAATGAACGAAATAAAAAAAACTAATACTTCAGCTTCTGAAATTGCTTCCATGCTAGCAGTAGAAACTAATAAGCAATAACGTGCATGTATGGATAAACCCGAACATGGAAATGGAGTTAAAATACTAGCATCAAACCGTTAAACACGGTGGTGGTAATGTCTTAGTGTTGTGAGGTGTATGGCATCAGGGAGAATAAGCAATCTAGTATGTATCGAACTTAAAATTAAAAAAGAGAGAACTTAAAAAATCCAAAGCATACAGTGTATACAGAGTGCAACAGTTGATAGTCAACAATGTACACTACATTGTTGACTACAACATTCTCTAAATACACCTCCACAGTCTTCTGACATCAACCCTATTAAGAATCTTTTGAGCGAATTAGACACATTTCAAGTAAATAACTTAATGAAATACTTTTGCAAGAATGGAATAATATTCAATGAAGAGAAGACCTACTGAAAACATAAAAAGGGGAAGGTCTCCCTGTGAAGTATTAGTTGTTTTAGATATATATTTTGTATATATTGTGCCAATACTTTTGTCCACCTATTCTGAAAGGTTGAATCTATTTTTTGTATTTTTTTGTTCTGTTTACATTTTTTTTTTTTTTAATGGATGGGTATGCAATACATAATAAATTAATATGAACTTACTTGAGTTTATATTTTAGAGGAATATAATTTTCATATGAAATACATAGTTTGCCAATAGTTTTGTCTCCCACTGTATTTTTTTTATATATCTTATATTATGAAAATTGCATTTCTGTTAAAGTTTTCGCGCCTCGTTTTGCACTAGTCTGCGTTTCTCAATTTAGAAATCACTGTCCTACAGAAAGGCGATACCCTATTATAAGTTTTAACTTCTCCACATGATTCCTTCAAAAATGCGCTGAAAATTATATTTTCTTGAACCCAGTTTTATTAGCAGACCGAGTTATGTTTACCAACATCGGCATTTTTAATATCAAAACAAGGAACGAGAGAGAGAAATCAATATTAGTTTTAGGATGGAATGAAAATAATATTCTAGATCTTTTTCAAGACGTGGCATTTTTATATTTTACGGCTTTTTTTGTATTACGGCCTTTCTTTAAAATAAGGTTTAATATTTTCATTTAAAAATGTTAAATTCATCGATATCAAATATCAAGGTTTTTTATGTTTTGATATAAAAAAAACCGGCCATTAAACAATGTTTTTCAAGAATCGTCAACGTTCGTAGCTTGAAATATCCGTCTCGGATAGATTCGTTTAAGACGAAGCTAACTGTGCGACTATCTTTGGTCCTCAATTGCGAGTTGAAGGTCGTCCCGGAAGATGATTTATTCGTCGGCTCGCAATATTTCCCGAATTTTCCCAAGTAAAATCGTAAAATGTTTAGTTTTCGTTGTGTTGTGCGTCGTTTGGTCCCCAAACGAGTAAGTAATTAAGCTTGATATTTGAAAATGTTTACAAAACTCGATTTTTCTATCGGTTATTTCATTGCCAAATATAGCGACGGGAACATTTAGAATCACGATATCGGGCAGGTTTGAAATGCACAGGCGCAACATCTTCTTCTTTTTGTGTCGATGGCCTTTTGCGGTACGTTTATGTTAATGTAAAATAGAAAGGCATTGTTTATCTTTTTTTGTGGTTAATTTTTTTATGGTGGCTATATAAATAATAACGAACTAGTATTATTACATATAGCATTATTTAGATATATGCCCATATAAGAAAGAACAAAATAAAATGAAACTAAACTTTCAGTTGGAAAGTATCCAGTGCTTTTATTCAAAAATTAACATTTACGGTTTTAAATTAATTCTGTACTAAATTTTCGTTATTAAAATAGTAAACTTATTAATACACAAACTTATTTGTTGATTAACTTTTTGTATTATACGGCGTAATTAAAATCTAAGTTCCAAGTACATATTTTATAACGATCATTACTGGTATACAGATAAAACCTAATGCGATAATAAGCACTGCAAATAATGATTTTCTTTAATTAAGTTTAGATTGATTGGGTGTAATTATGGAGACATGTCCTTGCAAAGCTCTAAAATTAAATTTGACATTTTTTAATGATTTTCAAACGGTTTGAAATACAAATTTTAATCTAGAGGGTAGTGGTGTCATTTTTATAAATAAAAAATAGGAAATTGGTGTTTTTTCTGAAGCACACTTTAATTTTTTTGAAATTAACACTCTTTTGTCCATAGAAAGTACTTTTATTTTAATTTTTAGTAGGAGGCACGGTTTTTGAGATAATTTGACATGTTTCGATAACTCTGCAGCAGTAGTAGTAGTAGTAGTAACTATTGCTCGTACAAAATAAAAGCAGTTGCACGTCATTAAAAGCACATGATCAACATTTTTACTGCCTTGTCAAAGAATATTGACGTATATATCTATACGTAAATATTCTTTGGCCCTGTTGCCAGATTGTGATTAAATATCACAACCTTACTTTAGCGAATAATTTTTACAATTTAAACTTTAATAACAATTAAAACAATCAATTCTAAATTAAATGCAAATTACTATGTAACTAAAAAAATATATAATAAATGTTTAAAGTTTTGCATGTGTCGTCGATTTAGTACCTCTAGATAGATTCAGCAGATGTAAAATGCTTCGTTCAAAAACGGTTAATTTATTCAAAACTATCGACATTTTTTAATATTTGAATGGTTAAAAAATTAAAATATTATATAATTACCACTGACATTTATTGATATATAATATGCAAGTACAAAACAGAAACAACAATGAAATATCTGCATGCACTTATATTTTCATCAATCAGAATCTGAAAACTACTGGCTGGAATCACTGTTTTCATCTGCAGTATTTATAATTCACGGAAGAACTTCTTTTCATACAAGTATATGCTCTCTGTCATACCATTTAATTTTCTGTATGCTTGAGCGTATTCTTTCATATCTCTGGATTCACACACTGTGAAGTACTTCACGCCACATGTTTATACAGTCTTGCTGTGTATTGCCATTTCTACCCATTTTATTATAGTAATTTTGTACAATTCCCCATGTAAGTTAATACATAAAACTTTGTGCCCATATTGTTCTGCTAAGTTGTCTATTAAATTTTTCCGTGGTTTCAATTTCAAGAAACTTCTTTGATTCAATTAACCCTGATAATCAGTAAGGTCATTTTTTGACGGAAATATGAAGATTTATATGAAGATTTATTGAGGAATAAATCTTCATCGCCAGCATGACATGTGATGTATCTCAAATAAAAATTTTCTATCAGAACTTTTCTTATCTTTTGCATATTTGTGTAACTTACCTATTACCATCAACTGTGGTGGTTTTTACATTCCTCTTATTATTATCTTGCCAAAGTATCCACATAGAAAAATATCCATATCTAAAATAAAAATTTTCAATCAAAACTTTTCATATATTTTGCATATTTGTCTAAGTTACCTTTTTTCTATCAACTTTGGTGGGTTCTACATTCCTCTTATTACCTTGCCATGAATGACTTACAGTATCATTTTGAAAAATCCAGGTTTCATCTAAGAAGACAAATTTGTACAAGGCTTTTTTCTTTCCTTCATATAACTTCTCAAAAAATCTGTACATTTTAGGGCAACATTGGGAAGTTCTATAAGGCCTCGCCTTGGATGTCTTTTTTCCATTTAAAACCTACTTCTTTCAATACATTGCACAATGACATAGTATCATCCATGACAGTTGTTTCTCTTTTAATTGCTCATTTAAGGACTTCAAAGTTACATGCTGTTCTGAAAATGAATATTAAACTGTGAATGCCTATGTATAAACGGCATATGGGTTTAAGAATAGGCTTTTCTTCGATTCTTAGGTTACGAATACTTATTGTGTTCGTACATGATATAAATGGTGTCACGACTAGAACTTGTATCCAAAGGTGCAGTATTGATAACCCTTTTAGTAAAACTACGGTTTCTAGGCGATTTTAAAACCTAATTGTTTTTCGCTTTTTTGTAAAATAGTACTTACAGTGCACATACTCATATTTAAGGCTGCTGCAACACGCTAAAAAAATTCTAGTTTCCATTATATACATATATAACCCAAACTAAACATATTCAATTATTACGAATTAACTTAACATTCCTAACAGCTGCAAAGAGTAACAATACACCATTATTGTCTCGTTCTTGTTCAAAATAGTGTATCAGAGATGCTTCAAACTCTTGACAACAACTACTTAAATGATATGTCATTTTACAGTTGCGACTCTGACAATTATAACATCGTGGTAGTTCTTAAAAGAACTGTTTTCGATCGTAAGGTAAAAAATGTAAGTAAACGTTCAGATACAAATGGGATAACCAAACGTGTTAATATATATCAACAAGAAAAATTTGAAACTCGACATCACATATTGTCGGCAACCGAATCCAGCTCTAAATTTGAAATTTATTGAATACTTCCCTTTTGTTATTATTATTATTCACGTATGGGCCCTGGTTAGAGGCGTTTATTGTTGTTAGCCATCCTTTGCGTCCATACTGATTTCATTCTTTCACTATGAACTTTTTTCCTTTCGTCAGACCAAGTTGTTCCGGTCTTCCTACATTTTCTCTCTGGCCAACCTCCCAAACGTTAACTTTGTGTCTGAAACAGTTTCTATCCTGAACTTAACTTTGTGTGTATTATTTGCTGATCTTAGGTCCACTTTAATTGCGGCAATCCATTTACATACGTTTCATTTCTACTTTAGCTCTACTCCTATTTTCATAAAATTCAACTATTTGTCTTGTTAGCCTACTCGGATTCATCCGTTTTAGTTTTATGTGTCCGTAAAACTTAAGTCTTTTTTTCTCATATCGCTATGTATATCTGTGTATTGTTTGATTTGTTTGTTTTCTCGAAGTCGATATGTTGTGCTATTTATTTGTTTGGGGCCTAAGATTTTTCTTATGATTTTTCTTTCTCTCTTTCTTATCAATCTCCTCGATGTTTTTCTGTCTATTCAAAATGAGCGTTTCTGCGCCATAGAGACATTCTGGCTTAGTAACTGGGTTGTAATGTCTCAGTTTTGTGTTTTATGTTTGCATTTGATTATTTTATTATTTAATTTATGTAGTGGTATTTCTGCTGTTCTTCAATAGCGTCATCGATAACTTCGAACTGTTTTAGTTTTGTACCGGCTTGTACAAATCTGAACGTTTGAGATCTACCGCGATATTATAATTGTCAGAGTCGTACCTGCAAAATGCCAAATAACTTTACTAGTTGTCAAACGTTAGTAGCATATTTGATATATTTTGAACAAGAACCAAAACAAGACAATAATGGTCCGTTGTTATCCTTTGCGGCTGTTCACAGGTATGTTAAGTTAATTGCTAATAATTGGATAATTTTAGTTTGTCATATAGTATATTATAGAAACTAGATTACTTTTTTACCGTGTTGCAGCAGCCTTAAGGTTGACTATGTAAGAACTACCAGTGTAATAATTATCAGAGTCAGTGTTATAATTGTCAGAGTCGTACCTGCAAACTGCCAAATCACTTAAGTAGTTGTTGTCAAAGTTAGTCTCATCCTTGATATAATATTTTGAACAACAACGAGACAGTAAGTTCCGTTGTTATCCTTTGCGGTTGTTCAGAGGTATGTTAAGCTAATTGCTAATAATTGGATATTTTTAGTTTGTCATAGCATATTATAGAAACTAGAGTAATTTTTTTAGCGTGTTGCACCAGCCTTAAAGTTGAGTCTGTCCACTTTTAGTACAGTTTCACAAAAGATGGAAAACAAAGTTTTAAAATCGCCTAAAAAGCGTAGTTCTACTAAAAGGGTTACCGATACTGTAACTTTGGACACAAGCCCTATTCGTGACCATTTATATCATGTATAAACACTGCAGGTATTCATAACCGAAGAATTGCAGAACAAATTGTTCTCAATCCCATATGTAGTTCATACATAGGCACTCGCAGTTTATTTTTCATTTTCAGGAAGAAATATTTAGTAGACAATTTAGCAGAACAAAAAGATTTATGTATTCCCTCATAGCACTGCATTTTCAACCCAATTAAACTTATATGGAGAATTGCAAAACATTACTATAATACACACATGGGTAGAGATGAGAATACACCACAAGTCTGTATAAACATGTGGCGTGAGGCACTTCCCACTATTACTCCTAAGATATGGAAGAATACGATCAAGCATATAGAAAATGAAATGCAGCTCTTTTTCTACTATCAAATGGGCTCAATAATTAGATTGCAACTAATGCAGGAAATTACGTTTCGCTTAAATATATGTTTACGAATGGCAGCAGTACTTACATTGCTTTGCTTGACAAAATGTTATATTTAATTCGATTCAATCAAAATTCAACTAGAGTTTTGCTATCAAATTTTTGTTTCAATTATGTATCGCATGATATTTATGATTTTTTCCTTTTCACTATTTATCAGTAATGTGAAAAGTGCGTTAGCAAACTATCCAGATGTTGATTAAATAGATTTTTGTTTGCTTTAATCTATACTTTAGTGCAGAAATCATTTAAAAGTGGAAACATGTCAAACTTAATTTTTTGTAAATTTCATTTTTATAATTCCATTTGTTTCATTTTGTTTTTTTAAATCAGTAAGGTCCTCGCATGAAGTTATTCAAATCATTATATTCTGCAAATATGTCACCTACATGGGCAAGTTTAAATATGAAGTTATTATTTCTAAATAATATTTTGCCTCTTTGTTATCATTTTCATCAACTAAATTCGAAGAGATTACCACTAAACACCAAATAACTTTTATAAAGCCTCTCGACGCACGTATCGCTAACCATGTTAGCATCATCAGGAGTGAGGAAGATGATTCAATCTCCTGATGATGCTAACATGGTTGGTGAAACGCGCACTGCGAAGTTTTATAAAAGTGATTTGATGTTTAGTGGTAATCTATTCGAATTTAGTGTTTAACACCGAAGGTTCCAATAGAAGAATTGATTTTCAGCGATAATTATAGCAATCTCTTTGAGTTCAAACATGATGTGAATTACTTTTGCTTTCATATCTTCAGACAACTTTGCAAACAACCTAACTTTAAAGGACTGTTTTAGCCAGGTATGGCGGTTATTTAAGCTATTTTTCGACATATCCGTAATTGTAGAAGCGCGTGAGATATCGATGAAAACACGTGGTAGTCGGAAGGAACCAAGTCTGGTGAGTACGGTGGGGGCAAGAGTTTCCAACCAAGTGCAGAAATGGTGTCTCCGACCGCTTTCGCTGTGTTTGAGGGGGGGTTGTCGTGCTGAAAAAAGAAACCCAAAGATGACTATCACACTTAAAAAATATGATGCTAACCACAAGTAACTTGTTAAATTTTTTATGGATTACATACCCATCCTATTTTGTTTAACAAAATAAAACTTTTTAACAAAGCAAGAAAATATAAAGAAGTTGGATTTAATCTCTTTCAGGATTGCTAGGCAAAAGTATTGGCACACTTAAAATGTTTTACTTAGAAAGGGTACAAAAATACAAAGAAATTATAAAATTTGTGCATATGTTCACTGTTGTACTAACAAAATATTCTAAACTATTACTTTGGTTGCGGTTTAGTTGTTATTCAGCCTTTAAATTGTTGGGATGGTCTTTAAATGAGTCGAAAAAGTCTGGAAACTACGGACTCCGAACAAAAAATTATTATGTATTTAAGAAAGGAGGGTAAATCTGTTTCTGAAATTGCCTTAGTAGTGAAAAAAAAAGTTGATTTACTGTGCGTAATGTCATAAATAGCCCTTCAAAACTGTCGGAGAGACAACAAATAAAAACAGCGAACGAAATAAAAAAAACTCATACTTCAGCTTCTGAACTTGCTTCTATGCTAGCAGAAGAAACTAAAAGCAATAATGTGCATGTATGGAGAAAGCCGAACATGGAAATGGAGTTAAAACACTAGCATCAAACCGTTAAACACGGTGGTAGTAATGTCTTAGTGTTGTGAGGTGTATAGCATCAGGGAGAATAAGCGATCTAGTACTTATCGATGGTATCGTGGATAAAAAAGTATATTTAAATATTTTAAAAACGAACTTAAAATTAAAAAAGAGAGAACTAAAGAAAGAGAGAAAAGAGATAGAGAAAATAGAGAGACACTTTTTTTTAAATCCAAAGCATTTTTAAATTTTAATTAATTAAATTTAAATTTAAAAATTTAAATTTAATTTAAAAAATCCAAAGCATACAGTGTATAAAGAGTGCAACAGTGGATTGTCAACAATGTACCACATTCTCTAAATACACCTCCACAGTCTTCTGACATCAACCCTATTGAGAATCTTTGGGGCGAATTAGACAACCGGATAAAAAAACGTCACATTTAATGTAAATAACTTAAAGAAATACTTCTGCAAGGATGGAATAATATTCAATGAAGAGAAGACCTACTCAAAACAAAAGGGAAAGGTCTCCCTATGAAGTATTAGTTGTTATAAACATGTATTTTGTTTATATTGTTCCAATACTTTTGTCCACCTATTCTGAAAGGTTGAATCTATTTTGTGTATTTTTTAATTCTGTTTAAAAAGTTTTAATTTGTTTTTTATAATGGATGGGTATGCAATACATAAAAATTTAATACGAACTTACTTGAGTTTATATTTTAGAGGAATATAATTTTCATATGAAATACATAGTTTGTCAATACTTTTGTCTCCCACTGTATTTATTTTTTTATTTATGTATCTTATGTTATGAAAATTACATTTCTGTTAAAGTTTTCGCGCCTTATTTTGCACTAGTCTGCGTTTCTCAATTTGGAAATCACTGTCCTACAGAAAGGAGATACCCTATTATAAGTTTTAATTTCTCCAGATGATATTCAAAATGTTAAATTCATCAGTATCAAATATCAAGGGTTTTTTTTTGTTTTGATATAAAAGGCCGGCTATTAAACAATGTTTTTCAAGAATCGGCAACGTTTGTGGCTTGAAATATCCATCTCGGATAGATTCGTTTAAGACGCAGCTAACTTTGCGACTATCTTTGGTCCTCAATTGCGAGTTGAAAGTCGTCCCGGAAGATGATTTATTCGTTCGCTCGCAATATTTCCGGAATGAGTAGTAATTAAGCTTGATATTTTAAAATGTTTACAAAACTTGATTTTCTTATCGGTTATTTCATTAGCAATAAATAGGGACGCCGAACATTTAGAATCGGGTTATCGGGCAGGTTTAAAATGCACAGACGCAAAATCTTCTTCTTTTTGTGTCGATGGCCTTTTGCGGTACGTTTATGTCAATGTAAAATAGAAAGACATTGTTTACCTTTTTTTGTAGTCAATTTTTTTATGGTGGTTATATAAATAATAACGAAGTAGTATTATTACCTATAACATTATTTAAATATATGCCCCTATAAGAAGGTAAAGAAAAACTATGATTTTATTAATATTTTTCCTAAATTGATCAAAATAAAATGAAACTAAACTTTCAGTTGGAAAGTGCTTTTATTCAAAAATTATCATTTACGGTTTTAAATTAACTCTGTACTAAATGTTCGTTGTTAAAATAGTAAACTTATTAATACATAAACTTATTTGTTAATTCACTTTTTGTATTATACAGCGTAATTAAAATCTAAGTTCCAAGTGCATATTTTATAACGATCATTACTGGTATACAGATAAAACCTAATGCGGTAATAAGCACTGCAAATGATGATTTTCTTTAATTAACTTTTGATTGATTATGTGTAATTATAGAGACATGACCTTGCAAAGCTCTACAATTAAATTTGAAATTTTTTAATAATTTTCAAATGGTTTGAAATAAAAACTTTAATCTAGAGGGTAGTGGTGTCATTTTTATACATAAAAAATAGGAAATTGGTGTTTTTTTTGAAGCTCCCTTTAATTTTTTTGAAATTAACAGTCTTTTTTCCATAAAAAGTACTTTTTTTTAATTTTTAGTAGGAGGCACGGTTTTTGAGATAATTTGACACTTTTTGATAACTCTGCAGCAGTAGTAGTAGTAGTAGTAACTGTTGCTCGTACAAAATAAAAGCAGTTGCACGTCATTAAAAGCACATGATCAATATTTTGACTGCGCTGTCAAAGAATATTGACGTATATATCTATACGTAAATATTCTCTGGCCCTGTTGCCAGATTGTGACTAAAAAAATCTATATAAATATAAATGAATGTTGCTAAGCGCAAAACGACAAGAACAGCTCGACCAATTCGGCTATTTTTTTTTCGTATCTTCCTTAAGCACACGGAAAGTTTTAATAAAAACAAAATGCGTGGACAATAGTAGAAACAACACTTTTCTTTTCACATAAAAACTAGCTGTCAAACAGTTGACGTAAATTGTCAACGTCAATCTAAACAAAAGAAATCTGCCATTCCGTCGAATCTATAAAATACATTTGCAAATATGTAACAAAAGAAAGTGATATGGCTCTCATTGGAGTTAGTGCTGAAAATTGATAGATGATTGATTGAAATATATAATACCAAATAGGCCGTTATGTCAGCAGTAATGAAGCAATTTGGCGCATTTTTTCTTTTCCCATTCATGAAAGATACCCCACTGTAGTTCACTTAGCAGTCCACTTAGACAATGGCCAAAGAGTATATTTTAATGCACAGAATGTACAACAACGAGTTATTCAACCACCATGTACAACCTTGGCCAGTTTTTTTGATATATGTCAGAATGATGATTTTGCCCGAACACTGCTATACTCAGAAATGCCAAAATATTATACTTGGAATCAATCCTCAAAAAAATTTCAACGACGGAAACAAAGAAATCCAGTTCCAGGCTACCGCAATGTATATTCCACTGATGCCATTGGTCTAATTTATTCAGTCCATTCAAGCAATAAACAGTGTTTCTATTTGCTTCACTGTTAGTCAATGTCTATTTATGTTATCACTATGTTATGCTATCACTGTTAGTCAATGTTCGGGACCCAACATCATTCCAACATTTACGAACTGTAAATGGTGAATTATGTGGCTCTTACAGAGAAGCCTGTCAGCGTTTGTAACTGCTGGAAAATGCTTCCCATTGGGATCAAACCTTAAGTGATGATGTAATTTCTTCAAAACCTCAGCAAATACGAACATTGTTTTCTATAATTATATCGACATGCCCGTCAAACATTCCCGTCAAAACCAATTGATTTATGGATCAAATACAAAGATGATATGTGTGACGATATCTTGCATCAAATGCGCACAGGGAATATACATTTACAATATACAGAAGGAATTTACAAGGAGGCATTGATAATAATTGAAGACATGTGCTTGATGATGTTAAACAAAGTATTATCTCAATAAGGAATGGCCGTGCCTAATCGCCCAATGCACGAGGCTTTTGATCAAGAGTTGTTACGTAAAAAACGGTATGATCTCGATGCTTTAAGGGAATCAGTTAGAATAAATGTTCCGCTGTAGAACCAACAACAAAAATATGTCTTTAATTCACTTATGAAAGTTATAAATGATGGAACTTGAGGAATTTACTTTTTGGACGCTCCAGGTGGTACAGGAAAGACTTTTTTGATTTCATTGATTTTAGCCACAATTCGCTCACAAAATGAAATTGCACTCGCACTTGCTTCATCTGGTATTGCAGCCACATTATTGGAAGGCGGTCGAACAGCCCATTCAGCGCCAAAATTACCATTGAATATTTAAAGCAATAAAACTCAAAGGTTTAAAAAACAAAGGTTTTGCAGCAATGTAAGTTGATAGTGTGGGATGAATGTACGATGGCACATAAAATGTCTTTGGAGGCATTAGACAGCACTATGAAAGATCTGCGACACAATTAAAACCGATTTGGCTTAGTGATGATTTTATTATCCGGAGATTTCCGTCAAACATTACCAGTGATTTCACGGTCAACGTCAGCGGATGAACTCAATGCACGTTTAAAGTCCTCCATTATGTGGACATACGTCAAGATACTAAATTTAAGTAAGAATATGCGTGTTGAATTACGAAATGATCGATCTGGAGAAATATTTTCCAAACAAATCATTGACCTTTGTAATGGCAAAATCCCTATTGATAATTAGACTGGCTGCATTACATTTCCTGTCGATTTTTGTCAGTTTACTGAAACAACAACCGAGCTCATACAAATGGTGTTCCCAAATGTCGCTCAAAATTACAAAGATCATTTTTGGTTGAGCGAACGTGCTATATTAGCTGCCAAAAAGACGGATGTAAATGAAATAAACTTCAAAATTCAAAATGAAATTGCCAGTGAATTAAAGACATACAAGTCTGTCCGGGCAGCTAGTATATAATAAATATTTAAAGTCTTGCAAGTGTCGTCGATTTAGTACCTCTAGATAGATTCAGCAGATGTAAAATGCTTTATCCAAAAAACGGTTAATTTATTCAAAACTATCGACATTTTTTAATATTTGAATGGTTAAAAAAAAATAAAATATTATATAATTACCATTGACATTTATTGAGATATATAATATGCAAGTACAAAACAGAAAAACCAATGAAATATCTACATGCACTCTGCACTCTGCACTCTGCACCCTCAATAAGTCCATCTTCATCGCCAGCATGAAGTGTGATGTATCTAAAATAAAAATTTTCTATCAAAAACTTTTCATATTTTTTGCATATTTGTGTAACTTGCCTTTTACCATCAACTTTGGTGGTTTTTATATTCCTCTTATTATTATCTTGCCATGAATGACTTACAGTATCATTTTGAAAAATCCAGGTTTCATCTAAAAAAGACAAATTTGTACAAGACTTTTTCCTTTCCTTCATATAACTTCTCAAAAAATCTATAAATTTTAGA
>JARFXV010001799.1:0-150281 GCA_031761425.1 Cosmopolites sordidus | reverse complement strand
ATATATATATATATATATATATATATATATATATATATATATATATATATATATATATATATATATATATATATATATATATATATATATATATATATATATATATATATATATATATATATACATATGTAGTGTTATTTCTTGGACTGCGTCCAAGGAGACAGCAGTAGTTGAGTGTCATCAGACAATTGGTCCAACAAAAGTGTTCATTTAGGCGGAGACGCAGGTTGTTGTGTGTTCCACATCAGATTGTGGAACCCAACGGTTGGGTGTCTGATGACACTCAACTACTGCTGTCTCATTGGACGCAGGCCAAGAAAATCTAACACTACATATATACGCCATCCGACGGGAGGTCGGCGAAAAACATGGGTTGTTGGCTGTGATAGGGTCTCCCTATTTTTGATGGTATGGTATATGTCGGCGCCCTGAAGAGTCTGAACCTCGAGAGACGAAACATATGTCATTCAGTTGAAGGGATAGGTGGGGCTCCTTCCCGGTCAATCAACCAACAAAAGTATATATATATATATATATATATATATATATATATATATATATATATATATATATATATATATATATAATTTACTTATGCTATTGCTTATTTCCTCTTTCTAAAATCATATTAATTTACCGAGCATTTAAAAGGCTTACCTGGTTTGTAATAATCTGTATAATAAAACAATAACTTCGTCGATTTATATTTTAGAAAAACAATTGTGTTCAAAACAATAAGAGTAAATTTTATAACAAATCATTAAAAGAAACTAAGGCGTCATTCTCTAATACTGTTTAATCTATATAATTACCAAAGCCTAGCACTTTGTAGCACAGTTCTTATCCTTAATTACTGATTGACATTTTCTTGGCATGGATTCAATTGTTTGCTATTTTCCTATCCATAAGACGTTGTTTTAACTCATTCCAAAGATTCTTGGATTTTAATCTGGGTACTGTGTTTCCTCTTGAACCACTGCTTCACCACATGAGCCGTATGTTTGGGATCATTGTCTTGTTGATAGACCCACGGTAAAGGCATATTCTCTTCAGCGTAAGGTATCAAAATTGTTTTTGAGGTTCCTAAGCTGGTTTCGGTTGTCCGTTATTTTACTTTTGTTTATTTATTTTACTCCGTCATATGAAAAGCACCCTCAAACTTTGATGTTACAACCACCATGCCTCACTGTACCCAAAGCGTTACGTGAATTGAATTCATCATTAACAGGTCTTCTCACATACAATTTGCTAACAGATCCAAATAAATTAACTTTGGTTTCATCGCAAAATGAGATGTTTTTCCAGTTACGGTGAAAATCTTTACTACAGTGTGCAAATTTTAACCTCTGCTTTAAATTCTGTTGAGTTAAAAACGGAACTTTCCTGGCTACTCTACCGTATAGGTTCTTCTGTTGTAAATGTCGTCGTATAGTTCTGGTGCTGAAGCTTCCGTCAAGATTTTTTTTTAACGACAGAGATAGTAAAAGGATATTTAAAAGCCTCGCGTACAATACGATTGTCCATTTTTTACTCGTTTTTCCAGGACAACCTCTCTTTTCTGCTGGTTTTTTTTGTCACATATAATCATTTTAAAACTTAAACTAGCACTAAACTAAACTAAACTAGAAAACTAGCACTTACGCGTGGTAACTATTTGATTGCATTCAAAATAAAAGCATAAGATTTGTTTTGACTTCTTAATTACAAAATTAATCGCCTTTCTTCAACAGTGCATTGTCTGGCGCGGCCCATGTTTACTTTAATAGAGTGAAAAGCGGACTAACTTTTACTGAATTAATAAAATAAATACATATTTTATCTGAATTGGTACACGATAGTGTATAAAATTAGTATTAATTGTTTTCACCACTGAAGCACGAGCCATTAGAAGGAAATTAATAATTTAAGATAAGAAGTAATTAAGAGCACTGGTTATATTACAAACAAAATGTTAAAGGTGAGTTAATATTAGCATATTATAATATTTATTATGATAAAATACGTAAATTACAAAAGAAAACTTGTTTTTTACAAGGTTTTTTTTACCACTCTTATTTTATTGGCCGCCCCTAATTATATATTCAGGATCGCTTTTATATATGAAAACGTTCAAATATATGGAGAACGCTTTGAGATTTTATAATGAAATTTTGTAAACAAATATCATGAAATGTTTGGCACTTTTTGGGTGTATTTTCGTTTTTTTTCTGGTCGCGTATTTGAAATCCAATGCTAACTTTTTTTTTTATTTGATAATAGTATTTGAATTCGGCATTGTTGAAAAAATCATTTTTTCTGAATTCAACGAGGTAAATATTGTATGGTTTTTTAATAGATCTTAAAAAATTCCTAAAATGTTTTTTGGGTTGTTTTAGGGTAAATATATTTTTTTATTTAGTAGGCTTAATGTAGATGAAAGATGAAGCATTTGATTACACCTGACAACTGTTAATGCCATACCATTGTCTACTATATCTATTAAAACATTCAATGAATTTTCGTTATTAGTTTTTGTTTTTTGTTAGTATTTCAATTCTTTCTCGTTCAGTTAAATACACGTCAATGCCATATAAAAAAGAAGTTTAAATTCACAAATTGGCAACGAAGTGTATTGAAATACTTCCTCTATCATTCATTGTTTCATAGCCTACTAAATGAGAAATATATCTACCCTAAAACAGATCGAAATACCTTTTTTCATTCTTTAAATCTGTTTTCAAAAAAAAACTTACAATACCTACATCGAAAAAATAATGCTTTCCAACAATGCCAAGCTAAATTCAAATACTGTTGTCATTAAAAAAAAATCACGCTAGCCTTGGATTTTAAATATGCTAAAAGAAAAAAAAAAAGAAAAATATACCCAAAAATTTCCAGGAAAACATTTCCTGATATTTGTGTACAAAATTCTATTAAGAAATCTCAAAGCGTTCTCGAGATATTTGACGGTTTCCATCGGATAAAAAAAATAATAACGACTATAAGTTATTATTTTTTCCATAGTATGAAATGAAACTCTAAAAGGTATGAAATGAACAGTGTTGGTGATGACCTATGTTGTGGCAAGGTATCTCAAGGGTCGATATAATGTTTAGCAAAGCTCTGCTATATGTGCAAAATTCTATTCTAACGATGATACAAATTACTCAAATAACATTCCCTGTTCCATTCTCGCAATTTTTGATGAATTAATTTTGAATGGACCAGCATAATTCTGATATGCTTTATCCATGACATTCATCATCAAAGAAAATGTTTTCGGAATATGTGTTACACTGAAAAGTTCTGTTAATGTTTTTGGCTTGACAAATGTGCATTAGTTGTTTTTAGTCGAGTGCATGCAGGATAAAGGTAGAACAAACCGTAGCTTAATAATAAATAATTATGTAAGATGTGGCATAAGATGTTGTATTTTCATTATTCTCCAAATCTGCACATTAGAAACCTTTAGATTCCAGGTTTCGATAAAATTATTCTTTATATTACTACAGAACAATCGTGTTTAGTAAACCGTGTGTTCTCAGGCATAATTCTACTTTATTTTACCATCTGTGAAATAGCATTCTTAAATTTTGTGAAAATTGAAACATAGATAACAATCAAGAATTTAAAAGTATTATATAAAAAGCAGGAAATACCTCATTTTTGATTTATTTATATTTTACTCTAACATTAATTAGGAGGTTTTAGTATATCAACAGGAAATTGAGGGGATACAGGTACAGGCTGTCGTGATTTCGAAACAACCAGGAATGTTTCACTTACTATTCAGGGCACTTTTTTTAGACTTGTCCAATTCTTTGTTAAAAATAGTTGGCAAATGTATTTTTATTATGAACAAAGCAAAGTTTTAGGATAAGATGGTCAGGTTATTTTGCTACTAAACCTACAGTTTAATGTGGACAACGGTCATCAACTACAGATGAACCCAGTTAATCCCCCGTTCAATTATCTACCTCGGGTTTGTGCTTAGGTCTCTCAAAAAACCTACTGACTGGCGAGTTACCAACGGAGAATACTTCTCATAAGATATCCCACCTTATCCAGCTATAAACTGATCCCGCTTCATAGTCGATAAAGGTCATTCAAAGAGGTATATTATTGATAGTTTTTTGTTTAAAATGTTTAGGGTCAAATATTATCCCAAGTATTAAATTCTCTTCGGAAGGCTACCTGTATGGGTTGATAATCTTCGATTTATGAATGATGATGAATCGATAAGTCAATCATTCTGATGAATATTTTGAATATTTATGATAACGGTCTAATCGGTCTATAATTTGATAGAAGGGAGGGGCAAGCATTTTTAAACAACATGATTGATTCATTATATGTTTCAAGTATGTTTTCTTTTTCTAGGAACTCTTTACTTCGAATAGTACATGTAGTTTGGGAATGATTATATCCACAATTTCTTTAATCATCTCTATTATTATGCCATCATTTCCGGGGTGTCAATTATTTTTCGTTGCTTTAAGAGCATCCATTATTTTGTTTTTCATTTATTTTAGGAATCTTTCCTGTCTCTTTCATGTCGGGTGATTTCCTTGTCTGTGACATATATGTCTTTGTAGAATTCTTTAGTGATCGTCGGTATTTCGTTTATATTTCTGGTTGCCTGTTGGTGAGAAACCTTCAGTTCTGTTATTTACTTCCTTTTGGCATTTCCCACAATTTATTATATTAGGAGAAAACGAAACGTTCCAATTTACAAGATTTTCTTAATTGCGTGTATTTACTGCTTGAATAGGAATAAAGACTGAACATGATTTAAATATGAGTTATAAATTTTAAAATTTAAGCACTATAAAATAAATTCGTCCATTTAAAGATATAATTGTTTTTCTTTTATAAGTATTTTTCTTAATTGTAAAATATTATGGAAAAAATCCAAAAACAACTGAAAAATTGTAGTATAAAATTCTCATCGCTTTTTTTATAATTCCATTTCCCCTGTATATGTAATCGTTTAACTTCATTCGGCCACGTCTGAGAATTCTCCACAAATTAAAATTTATTTCCTCTGTTCCAACACATTTTATGTGAGAGGCACGCACAAAAAAGACGACACAGTTTAACATTTCCCATGCGCCGTCTACTTCTCTTAGGTTACTACATCTAGTAGCTCATGAAGTATTTATCGATCTGAAAAAATACATTCTAAATTCGAAACTGCTATTTAAGCTCAATGATGAGTTTATGTGATATTTGATACGTTTAGTTTGAAACCGTGACCAGATTAACTTTTAAGATACCGTCAGTATTATTGTCTTTTTCGAACGATTTCTTTGTAGGATGGTCATGGAAAATCGGTTTTAGTAGTAAGAAAGAATGAGATAAAAATTAAATGTGATACCCTTGAATATTATATTATCCCATATATATATATATATATATATATATATATATATATATATATATATATATATATATATATATATACATATTTTTTTTTTTAATTTAGGAGTCACAACAAAAATGAACTTGCTTCAGGGTCGTAAAACATACATTTCATTTTTGATGATGTACCAGACGAACAAAATATCAACGCAATAATCAGCCTTTAATGAATTTACTAGGAAATTTCTACTACCCACGTTCGCCACTTTTATTTATATTAGATCGACCACGGTCTCTCAATGCCAATGTTTTAAGAGCAGCTGTTGCTTTAGATCATAGAATAAGTACTAGAAAACTTTTAGGAGAAGTAGGAGTATCCTACACCACTGTCAACTGGCATTTGCGAGGGCATAGTAATGAGGTCAAAAAGCTGTAGAAACATTGCTTATGAAGAAATATGTAAAACTCCCCACAAATCTACGATGAAAAATGGATTTATATTTACGGCTCTTCCTGTACCAAGGCGATAAAAATTTGTCAAAAAGGTCATGCAGTGTGTTTGGTGGAATTTTGAAGGAATAATTCACTTTGAGTTGGTTCCTCATGGTAGGATGATTAACTCAGAACTCTACTCAATTAAATTTGGGAGAATACTATACTGATCTGACCCAAAAATATTCAAATTGGGTTAAGTGCAAAAAGGTAACAATGCAAGATCACACACTTTTCATCTGACTACTTCAAAAATTAATGAATTATATTTTGAATGTCTCCCTCGCCCAGCATACAGCTCCGCCATCGCTCCGTTCGATTATCATTTGATTCGCTCCACTTCGGTCCACAATCCAGAACTGAGGTTATCGAAAATAACGGCCTATATTGCGAAGAATAATTTCTAAAATTTTTTGGATAATCATTTAAATGTTTTCCAAATTGTTAGAGCAGAACATTTGTCCTTTTATTTTTTTAACAGTTAAATTAGTCTCAACAATGTCTTTCTTCCAAATATTGTTTTATAAGCGGATGTAGTAGATGTAGTAATCAAATATTTCAATGTGAACTTATTTTATATTTTTTTATATTGCTCAATGAAAACGTCTTTTTAAAAAAATGATATATTGCAAACTTTTATCTCCCTATATTCAATTTTCAACTATAAATTTCTTAAATTCATTGTTTGTGTGTTCATTGTGATTGTTTCACACATATATAAAAAAGTATTTTCAACCCGTATAGTAAAAAATTAGTAATAATTAAAGAAAAAGTTATATAAAGTATACGTTAAACCACAAGATTGGCAGATCAGTGAAAAAATTTCAAAACACGGAACGAATTTTATGAAATTCAGTTTATTACTGATGGCTGACATTATATAGTTGTAGATTCTATATAGATATTATCTTTTAATTAAAGAATTAATATAATTGTTGACGTTAATTCCCAGGGTATACACCTACCGTAAAATGCTAGGACCACATATTGCTTTACGAGAAGGGTCACCTTCGGTGGTCATTAAAATATTATGCCATAAAGTTGAGAATCTAAAAAGGAAACAGTAGGAATGTTTTAGATATATTTAGCTACTAGTATTTTACATTAATGTGTTTTTTTTTAATAATCATATATATTAGATTAATTAAAAGAAAAAAAATTAAGATAACAATAACGTAATCATTTGTTTGGTGATCCGTTCGATGTAATATATGTAATAATTTGCAAAATTTTACTAGGCTCCTATCATCTGAAGAAAATAAATTAGTTTAATTTTTGTTCATATTATTTGCAATTGTGGAGCAAGGTTTTCCTATTCGTCGATAACTTTCTTGACTAGAATATAAATATATATATATATATATATATATATATATATATATATATATATATATATATATATATATTCAGAGTGTTAGGTAAAAATGCGGCAAAAATGCAAGGGGTTATTCCTTGTCCTATTCTAAGAATATTTTGTCCTATGATGATTTTTAAAAAACCCCTTTGTTTCGAAGATATAGGGCGAACAGAATTTGCGACAACCATATTCGATATTTGTTGAAATCATTAATATATATAAAAGTAGGGTGTACGTCAATGAGTTTATCAAGTAAATTTTTTTTTTTCGATCTCGATCACTTGGAACGGCTGTTTTATCTAGTAAGTGGATTTCATCGGTGGCATTTGTTTACATACATTGAGTGTCGTTTGGCTGTTTAACGTGTCTTAAATAGTGAGTGAAGTCCTCTATCACAATGTATACAAACGCCGACATGACTAACATGCACTTCATGTATGGACTTGCTGATGGCAATGCATTTCAAGCTAGGTGCTTGTACAGTGAACGATTTCCAGCCCGTAAGGTCCCCGACCGAAAAATCTTCGGAAACATTCATCGACGTTTTCGTGAAACAGGCACATTGAAACGAACTGAAGGGTCAGGAAGATCACTGACTGTAAGAACGGTACAATTGGAACAGAATGTGCTGGACATGATAGCGGAAGAACCTGGTAATTCCACGCGAAAAATTGCAAATACTTTGAATGTCAGTCACTGGACAGTTTGGAAAATTCTTAAGGACAATTTGTTGTATCCATACCACATTCAACGCGTTCAGGCACTACTACCTGTTGATTTTCCTCCACGTATTGCATTATGTCAATGGATATTGCAAACTTTACTTCGCATCCCTCTATTCCTGACACAAATTCTTTTCACCGATGAAGGCACTTTCGCAAGAAACGCCATAAGGAATTTTCATAATAACCATGTGTGGGTCGGTGAAAATCCGCATGCGGTATGCGAAGATCGTTTTCAACATCAATTCTCATTGAATGTTTGTGTTGGAATTGTAGGTGACTATCTAATTGGACCGGTATTTCTATCACAAAGACTTACTGCAACTTTTTGTTGTAGTAAGTTGTATCGCAACTTTTCGGAAGCAACGCTGCCTGAGTTTCTGGAAGATGTACCATTGGCAACAAGGCATGAAATGTGGTTTATGCACGATGGTGCACCACCACATTTCAGTTTGGTTGCTCGTGATTTTTTGAACAGCAACATACGGATATTGTTGGATTGGTCGAAGTGGGCCACACGCAGGGCCTGCTCGATACCCGGACATAAACCCCGTGGATTATTTTTTCTCGGGATATCTGAAGTCATTAGTTTACGCTACTCCATTGAAGAATTTGGATGATTTGCGAAATCGGATAATTGCTGGTTGTAACTCAATTAGAAACGACCCTGGTGTGTTTGAAAGAGTTCGGCAGTCAATGACGAGAAGATTGAATACTTCAAGGCTGGAGGAAATCTTTTCGATCATTTACTGTAAATTGAGCAACTTTACATGTACTTTTTGATAATAAAATGTTGTTAATGTCGTAAATTTTGTTCACCGAAACAAAGGGGTTTTTCAAAAATCATGATACAACAAAATATTCTTAGAATAATTCAAGGAATAAACCCTTTAATTTTTGCCGCATGTTTACCTAATACCCTATATATATATATATATATATATATATATATATATATATATATATATATATATATATATATATATATATATATATATATATATATATATATCGATATATATATATATATATATATATATATATATATATATATATATATATATATATATATATATATATATGTATGTAATGTTAGATTTTTCTTGGACTGCGTCCAATGAGACAGCAGTAGCTGAGTGTCATTACAACCTGCGTCTCCACCTAAATGAACATTTTTGTTGGTTGCTTGACCGGGAAGGAGCCCCACCTATACCTTCAACTGGATGACATATATTTCGTCTCTCGAGGTTCAGACTAATCGGGGCGCCGACATATACCACCAAGAATAGTTAGATTTTTCTTGGATTGTGTCCAATGAGACAGCAATAGCTGAGTGTCATTACACACCCAACAGTTGGGTTCCACAATCTCATGTGGAGTACACAACAACCTGCGTCTCCGCCTAAATGAACATTTTTGTTGGTTGCTTGACCGGGAAGGAGCCCCACCTATCCCTTCAACTGGATGACATATGTTTCGTCTCTCGAGGTTCAGACTCATCAGGGCGCCGACATATACCATACAATCAAGAATAAGGAGACCCTATCCATAGCCTCGAGATCGATTTTCCAAATTTACATACATTTCGAGAACCTCTTCGAGCTCGGCTAAGTCCTCTGTTTCGGTGATGATTAATTCGATGTTAATTTTTTTTTCAGCCAACCATTTCTTCATGTCTATAAAGAAAGAAAATAAGTGCTTTTAAGTGCTGTATTCACTTTTTTATCAAATGGTAGTTTTTGTATCAATCTATCGTGAAATTTGATCAATAATGCAGTATAATACTCTCCTGTGTAAGTATTTTCCTTTTCCAAATAGTCGATGAAAAATAATATATTGAGCATTCCAAGAAGCAGTGGCCCATGACGTTTTCGCCCAATGGAACTCTACATCATCTTCACGGCATGTTCGCCGAGTAAAACCCACTGTTTTGACTGTTCCTTCATGTCTGGCATATAGTGATGAATCCAAGTTTTATCAACTGTTACGAATCGCCGCAAACATTTCTTCGGATTGTGCTTATATTGGGTGATGTTTTTATCCGATAGGGGTCATTGTGAAACGAACTGTGAGTTTGCGCGCAAATCTGTAAATCTCTGTCTCAATAGTCTGACAAATCCTCATGGACCATTTAACATCAGAGCAACGCTTGCAAATTGTTATTAAAATCAGTGTTCTGGGCGCAAAATTTATAGAGCAAAAAACTTCGTGATAAATTCGCCCAATTACCCACAAATTCGGAACTCATTTCAAGCTGTTCGATATTAAAACACACAACAGGAAAAAAAAGCAGTATGTTCCGAAGGATATAAGAATATCGCCGCTGTTACTGGCAGTGTTGATGAAGATCCAAATTTATTAATTACTCGTCATTCGCAGGAAGTTGGGCTTTGATATTCGATTATGTGGATTATATAATTACGGATTTGAATGATATTGGCCTGAAGGAGATGTGGTTCCAACAGAACGACTCCACATGACATACAGTCAATGCAAAAATGGATTTATTGAAGAAACAATTCGGTGAGAAAATTATATCAGAGAACGGTCCTGTTAATTGGCCTCCAAAGTCATGTGATTTGTGTGAATATCTGTGGGAAACCAGCAACTATTGACGCCTTGGAAGCCAACATAATTCGGACAATTGCGGACATAAAACCCAAATTTCTTAAAAAATTGGTCTAAAGTTCGGACCACTAAAAAAAATTCCCACCCATGTCTATACACCGCTGTAATGAGTTCACCCGATTCCGCTTTTGATTCGCAGTGCGGAAAGCGGTATTATCGCGCTGGTAGCTTTTTCGTATCCAAATCTTCGTATAGGATGTTCCATTTGCCTTTATCCGAGAGGTCTGTTATCTTAACATTCTCTCTATATCATGGATTCTGTTGAACATTTCCTGATTAGTGACCTCGCTTATGAGTCGTGAAATGTAAAGGAGCAGGCTCTCCATAATATTTTTTCATTTTTTCCTTTTTGTGCGTATTCGCGTTTTGACTTTTTCCTATGGTAGGAAAAATATCCAAATTATCTGCTTTCGAAGGCTTTCAAAACTAAACTATATGCCATAAGGCTTGAAACTTATGGGACGGTACTAAATAGGAAGATAAAATAATCGAAAAAGCATCTGACTTTGAATCTTTATTTGTGGTATTTAGAAATGTAGTTGCCTTTAAAATTGATAGGAGTAAGCTATAAGTATTTTCAAACCAATGTTCAAAGGTAACAGTATTACCAAATTTATTTGTTTTCGCAAGCTACCAGAAAATATATGAAAATATGGGTTATATGGTATAAGAAGAGTTTACGAAGCATTGTCTCATAAAACAATTTTCATTTGCAGCAAAATTTTCGAGGGCGGTGCATTTTTTTCACACTTGATTTAGTGATGACAAGCGGCTCTGGTGCATTTGGAAACAGTCGATACATTTTTATAGTCATAATAAACTCCTAACTGTATTTTGAATTTATGGAACAAAAATAAATTGTTAACAGTGAAATCTGAACAATTGGAGGCTGTTTGTCTATTATGTTTTGGTAGTTTGGTGCATTATTTGGTGAAATAAAATCCATGACTCAATTTTCCTGAGTCATGCAATACTTCATTCCCTCAGCCATTATCGATCCGCCTCAGGATGAAGACTTTTTAAGCATGCTTTTAACTCACGCGATCTTTAGCTCTCCTTCTGCCTCTGCCTATTGGCTTGATAATCTCCTCAGTCCATCGTGTTTTCGGTCTTATTTATGGATTTTTATTATCAAGTGGTATCCACCCCAGGATTGCTTTGCTCATCCTCACGCCTTAAGGCCAAAAATAGCGTCTTTTTCTTTCTCAGATTCTGCTTGGCATTATTAGTTTCCTTGATTTCCTTCAGCGTTTTTTGCACTAGCTGCATATTGAACCAGCGTATCTCTTCTCGAATACGTTTTCTTATAGCTTTGTAAAGCTCAACGTGCTAACATGGCAAAGGACTCCCTACATTCCTCATTGTCCGACGTTTTTCTTTGATTTCTTCATACTGATCTGTTATTTCCATCTCCTCCGGGTCTTGTAACACAACAAAACGGTTCAATAAAGCAATCTAAAAATCGTTGCCCCTCTCCAGCAGCAGTTGATAATGGGACCATAATCCACTTTGTCGTTCTTTGATCTCACCATTCTTTCGCGCTTTTTTCGACAGTTTATCCTAACTTTTTCTCGTACCATTCGGTAGTTACTTCCAATATTGAAATTGTTAAGCACAGTACAACTGCAAAATATTGTTTTATCGGTTGTCATGATATAATCAATTTCACTTGTGAGTCCAGATAGACTTTTCCATCTCCACTAATTAAAAAAAAAATCATTATATAAAGTTCTTGTTCTTCAGCAAAATACTTCATTGGAAGAATTGAAAGGGATAGTGGACAAGATATATTTTTAAATTTTACTACACTGTCCTTCAGCTTTCGGTTGATAAGGATCTATCCAATTCCTTTACATCGTCCATTCTCCGTAACACCAAATGTAGAATACGGGACCTGTTGAAACTAATTTGATTGGTTCTTCGCCCTTTCGACGTATTTTACATACCCCAGTATGTTGTCAAATTCGATTAACAGTTTTTGTAGTCCGGCATCCATTTTCATTATCCGTATATTAAGCGTAGCAATGTTCAAGGTCCAATAACTGCTTGATTTAAGCCGGTGATTCTTAGCACCCTCTGCCATGTGGCAGAGCTTCACGCTGCCGTAGGTAGATGCCCCTTGGCCTCGGGCCATTTTTGAAATTGTATTACCATGATGAAATATCATGTTAAAGGTATAGATCTAATCTGTCCCGCTGGCCCACTGCGAGTTGGCACTTTTTTTTATTATGTTATCCTGAAGCTTCAGCCTTGGCCAGGAATAACTCTCCCGGCAGTATACGTTCCAGATGACATGATTATCGACCGTTACAACAACATCATCATTCAATTTAAGCTTTAATATCGAACGAAGGCATGTGATCACTTATAAGATCAGAAGACCGTTGCGAAATGGCCAATAATAAAATGTGAAATTTGCGAAGATTTAAGGGGATATGGTTATAATACAAAACACAAAAAACAAATAGTAAAAACTTTTCCAGCCATTTTATGTATTCTTCAAGCCTCAAAATTTTAATTAGATTGATAGTTTCGAATTTGGTGGTGTAGTTGGGTCCTTCCAATTGCATCACTTTCTGGCGAAAAAATATATCCGTTATTCAAGAAATTAATGAATATTTAAGAAATTAAGAAAAAAAGTTAATAGGAATATATTGATGGTGTAAGTGTCGCAAGAACAATTGCATATAGACATTTCTTAAGGGCGTTTTTAAATAGATTTTTTGTTTAACAAAGTACCTATTAATATACATTTTAATTAAAGCTTTCTTTAAATGTGTTATATCGAATTTTGCTCGATGATAATTTAGAGAGATATATTCGATGTCGCAGCGTGTTTGTTTCCAGCAAATTATTTTAATTCATCTCTCTTCAGCTTTGATGAAAACATTGATTGGTTATTAAATCTGAGAAAAGAACGTGTATTAAAACTGCATAAAAAAGTCGCTTGTTAAATAGTATTAGCATGATTACATTTATCGGTTATCACTTGTATAGAGAATTACTGTCCCAACCTTATACGACATTGGCACTGACTTTTCTAAAAAGTTTTTTGTTCAAAGTGAAATTGATACCTTCCTTCGCTGGTGACATTGAAAAAAGTTTCTTTGACATTTTTTAATCTCAAAATTTACTAAAAAAAATATATTAACTTCATAAAGAATCAACTTTAGGTAGTGGAAGATAGCAGGTCTATGAAAGAATACAAAAGTCGAAACATCTCGGTCATCAACTTGACTGACTGTGACTAAAATTTAATTTGAAACGCGTTACCCACCCCTTTGTGGGAAATAAAATTTCGGTAGCCAGATAAGATCGGTCATTTCTGATACTTTTTTTTGTAATGCGAGATACCAGACGTTATAGAATTTCTGCCGGTCTACGACAAAAAAGGACAAAATTGTTCACATAGTCCAACCTCGGAAATATTTGGTAATACTCTTCTAATTAGAGTTCAGTTCGATTAATGATAACGATAAGATGTTATTACTGTCACGGTTTCCTAGAAGTGGACGAGATGCTAAATTGTCTTTCAGGGTGGTTTTTGGTAGTGAAAGGGTTACAAATCGGTTTGATAACATACTTCAAAATCGGTAAGAATTTAATTCAGATCAATAATAAAAAAACTGATCTTCCTCGATAATACATATTACACATTTTTTAAATTTTAGTTCCATCCCTTTGATTTTATTTATATTTGATGGCGGCATTTGTACTTCAAAAGTTATAGATTTAAGATCACCGCGGAATTCTTCCCAAATATTTGAATTTTTTTTTTTTTATAGAAAGTAATAAAACTTTGTTATTCAGTTTAATTAGCATGGAAATAAGTATACTCATTTAACACATAAAACATATGTAAAACAATATAGTAGTAATAATATAGTAGTAACAATATAGTAATAATCGTAATAACCAAACAAATTATTGCTTTAAATGAGAATAATATTATTCGGCTTGGCAATATTATTTATTCACCAAACCGATATGTTCGAAGTCTTTAAAAAAAGATAGTTATTTATATAATATAATATAAAAGAAGTTATTTTAAGAATAATTTTCTTTAGTTTTCAACATATTCCCCTTTTAGCTCTATACCCTTTTCCAAGCATCCCTCGGACCTTTTTAAGCCGTTTAAAAAGTAAGATTTCAGAAGGTCCTCAAAATAGGCATCTCTTCGGGCGATGACCTCCTCGTTCGACGTGAACCGTTGTCCGCTACGCCATTTTTTTTAAGTTCGGAAATAAAAAAAGGCACTGGGAGCCAAATCCGGTAAATACGGTGGATGTTGTAACAATTCGAACTATAATTCCATGATTTTGGCCAGTGAAACTGTACAGGTGTGCACCCATGCATTGTCTTGATGGAAGAGGATCTTTTTATTTTTCAAAGGAGGACTATTTTTCTTGATTTCTTCACTCAACCGGTGCAATAACGATGCATAATACTCACCAGTTATTGTTTTTTCTTTTTCCATGTAATCGATTTAGGTAATTCCGCGTTCATCCCAAAAAAACTGTGGCCATAACCTCGCAGGCTATTTTACCGTCATCGCCTTCTTTGGAGCCCATTCGCTTTCAAAAACCCACTGTTTTGAGTGTTTCTTTGTCTCTGGAGTGTAGTAGTGCATCCAGGTTTCGTACACAGTTATGTATCGACGCAGAAACTCATCAGAATTGCGCCAAAACAGCCTCAGAATCGACCACACGATTGCGTTTATTCTCCACTGAGAGCAAACGCGGCACCCATCTTGCTAAAATGTATAGTGATGTACGGCGAGATGTACGGCCGCGTTTAAACTCATTTACCCAATTATAAACAGTTGCAAACACAGAATCAGATGTGCCATGAACTTCATCCAACTCAGCTTTGATCTCTTTCGGTGTTAAGCCTTTTAAATATAAGTGTTTAATCACCTCTCGAAACTAACTTTTTTCTAAATAAACAGAAGTTTCTTACTCCAATCGACAACAAAAATGAAACCATGTGATGAATATAACTGAGATGTTGACAGCTATCTGGTGAATAATGATGCTTACTAAAAATAAACCATTTCCGATGCTACGAGCTCCATCTCTTGGTTTTTCTAAGGGCTTATTAAATGACCCTTGTAATATATTTCACAAATGTAAAGTTTTGATGTTGTTTAACAGAAGGAATTTCATCGAGTGCTTGGGAAAAATAAATTGTGATATTTGGATTTGTTTTTTATATTTATTAGCAAAATATTTTGTTAAGCATTAAAAATGTTAGAAAATCAGGATCATTTTCGACATACTATATTTTTTCATTTCTACTTTCAACATCACTAACCCTTTCCAATTCAACAGCTTCACTTACCTCGATAATGTTCTTTCTTGTGCGTACAACTATTGCTAATCAACATTTTGTGTTATCGGTGATATAATTTCTGCCAATTTTCGTCAATAAAATTTGAATCTATGATTGATTTGGTTGATTGATATTTGATTGATATTTATTTCAAAAATATTGTGAATTTTGAAATGGGATTATATTTTGATAATCAAATTGTGTAATGCAAATGTATTGCAGTTTGTAAAAGATGAACATTTGTTGCATAAACCCGTTTATGGCATTAATAGGTAGGGGGAGTTCCCCAAGTGGCTGACACTTAAGGATTGCTGAAGAGAAATAAAAAACTATGGTGAAATACGGCACTTTAATAATGACTTAATCGGGGTAACGATATTAGAAATCAAAATTAATTAACAAAAAACTATTAATGCATGTTATATATTAATGCTTTATATTAATGCATGAGGTTTCAAAAATATATATTTTTTATTATTTCTTTCGATAAAACTAATATTTTGTAAGAGATTGTAATAGGCCGTCAAAAAATGCAAAACTTTAACTTTTTTTGTTACAGGGTCTCCCTTTAAATGGACTCTATGTAAAATAAACACATGAAATGAACTCATATTGTCAAGTCTAGACGCAACTGGATGCGGTGTTGCAGTTTTTTCCCTACTTGGCTTTTACAATAAGATGTAAGGAAACGAAGGGTAACATATCTGCGGAAAACTAGAAGTGAAGCACAATTAGGATCGGATGGTTTGAGTCTCTTCATGAGACCCCATGCATTTGAAACACAAGCATCTAACAAATATGATGCTATCGGCCAAGACTATTTTCATTATCGCTTTCTTATTCTGTACAATGCTATAAGCCCATCCATTTTGTCAACTCCCCCATATGCTTGTTTTAATTTGTTATAATTTTAGGTTGTGGAATCTGTTTTTTAGTTTTGGAATCCTTGCACCACCTAGAAGTTGTCACGATCATTGGTCTCAAAATTTATACCCAAAGTCACCATCTTATTATCCTCCATTGCACATACGTAACATTTTCACATGAAACAATGTTGGAATTTTCTCTTGGTTTCAATTTTCAAGAGCTGGTTTTAGGAAATCGGTACTTTTTTGTGCAATTTTTCCGAATTGTTTCAGTGGTACATATATTATTTTAGAATAAGTGGTTCAACAATTTTAGACTGGTGAAGTAATTGTCAAAAAATAATGTATATCCGTTATTAGAAGGAATCTGAGCCTTGTCAAGTAAAGTTATTACTACATCTCCAAGACAAAAACGTTTTTTGGAGTCGTATTTTCCCGTATAGATTTTAAATGAAATCGTATAACCCCTAGTGGTACAAATAGCCCGGATTTTATATCCAAAACGTATGGGTTTTCCCTTTATATATTGTTTGGCATAATGCTTGCCATAGTAGGGGATCATGCTCTCCTCGGTTGATAGGGCCTCTTCTTATCCACCGTGATATCTAAAGGACGAATTTTATGAAGTTTGTCGTTCTGGCCAATATTAGCATTATCATTGAAATGTAAATGTCACAGTAACATTTCAAATTTATTCAAGCGCATACTATTAGACAAGATCTTCTGTACGTCTTTAGGAGAACTCCAATATAACCTCTTGTTCGGATACTTTGCATAATTCGAGAGAAACACTGCCCCAAGTAAAACGTAAAATTCGTCTTTAGTGAAATTTAGCTGAATATTTTTTGCTGCCTATAGCGATCTGTTTCCTGACCAATTGTTGATGTCAGTTCTTCGTCAACAAATAGAAGAAAAAAATCTACAGGAGTTTGAGCAGCTTTAGCCTCTAAACATGACTTGCGAGGCACACACAATTTATTTGTAGACAAGTTAGGATTGTTTTCCCACTTCTGAGACTTTTTGCTTTGATTTTCTGTCAACGTACGTTTTCGGTTTGTTTTTATTTTGGGGCCACCACGCGGTCAAGCCTTCATCAAACTCATCTTGCTTCTAATCTCTTACTACACAGTTTTGCTGTAGTATTCCACAGTACAGGTGATTTACATCACCAATGTGTTGGTCGTTTGATTTGTCACTATCTTCCTCGGTGTCTGCCTCCTGATTGTCGGGAATTTTAATATGCACATCCAGATCAGTTTGATTATTGAAATCATTATCATCTTCAACCAATGAAAGCAGCTCGTGTAACAATAATATGCAAAACAAATGTATAATTGTTGAGTTTTGGATTTGGCAATTCTGAATGGAGTCCCTTATAAGGGATGATAAAAATATACACTAATATTATTATAAACAAGTTGTGCAAATTGAGTGTAAAATTTGTGGTGCTAGTAACTACTAGTAATAACGATCTTTGGCCAAAATTTAAAAGGCCTAGTGTCATGAAGCTTCCATATTACAAATAAAATCTTACCTTATATTTGTCGTTGAGTAAAGTTTGGGATCCATAGCCACAGAAATATCGGAAATAAGTTCATACACCGATTGTTGCTTATAGACTGACCTGCACATAGCTTACTAAATCCTTAAATACATCAAGTAGTCTAAAATCAGATTTAGTATACACTGCATCCTGAAAGTATTGGGCGTCCCTTATGAGGGACTCTATGCATTAATGGGTTAATCTCACTAAAAATTTTAATCAAACTTGGGCATAAAGTTTCCTAAGAACTGAAAGTGGCACCTAGAACAGGACGCACTAAATACAACTACAAGGTAGCTCACAAATTGGGTTTGTAACTAACTCAAGAAAACTTACTTATATACTTGGAAATGAATGTAGTTTTTAGATCAGGATCGGTAGCGGATAATTCATGGCCAGCGTGAGTAGTTGGCAGTAAAATGGAGCTACTGGATGGCTCGAGGACCGAGCTAGTGGAATGTTTGTTAACGGTGATATTAGATGAGCGACAAGCAACAACTGAATTATAGGATATCGGAATATCTTCTCCGCTAAAAGTAACTGGGTTTGCGAAAAAACCAGGTTCTTCTAAAGGGATGTCTGTCATTTCTGCAGGCAAATAATCAAGACCTGAAAATATGTTTTTATCGAATTGATAAAGTCCTGTTCATTTGAGCCCATACGCGAATATAACTATATAGTTCTTATTTAGGAAGAAGCATCAACCATAATATAAATGTACAAGGACTTTTTCAGCGTGTTCGGGAAAATAGAACAAACTTTCAAAAAATTAAACCGTCAATAAAGAGCTTTCAACCACAACATCTCCTAATATTGTCAAAATCTTATGACATCTGACCGGTTAAACTTTTCATTAATTTCGAAGCACGCAATTCTTCTAATGGTACCTTTTATAAACTTCTCCACGCGCGTTTGACTAACCACGTTAGCATCAAAAAGAGATTTAATCTAATTCTAAAAACTAAACTGTTTTATTTATATGACAACTGACAACATTCAAATCGAAAAATGTAAGAAAATCATGAACCGGGGCGAAGGACTTATTTCCATTCGGTCAACTCTTTTAATTATTAATGTAACACTTAGTTAACTTCATGGTTCATTACTTTTACACCCGTAGTAGATACGGTGGTCATATAGATAGAACATAGTTTAATTTTTAGAATTAGATTGAATCAGGAGATAATGATGATGCTACAATGAAACATCAGAAGTTAAAGGCATTTAATACAGTAAAGTGGAATTAATATTGAACTGAACTGCAAGAAATGATAGTACCATGGGGATGCCTTATTAGAACAGCTTAACATAAATAACAATGCTTTTGTCAGAGTCAATGATGAAACCTTCGCCAATTTCAAAATAGCATAAGGAATCCGTCAAGGCTGCGTGCTTCCTTGTACACTTTTTAATATTCATGCGGAATGTATAATTAGGAAGATCACAGAACACTGGTCGTGAAATGGGGTAATCGGTGGAAGGCGGATATCAAACTAGCGCTGCTTAAGAACATTCTTAGAGGTAGCGCGATTTCTCAAACTAATTAAAACATTTAGCGCGGAAGTAGATCTTAAATCGAACCGAACAACATGCTGCTAACAATAACATTCTGAAACTCTATCAATAGTTTTCACACAGATACCTGACATTTTTCGTTAAAGTGAGGTCATCTATTTGGGTGCATGTGTAGCGAATGATGGGAACTACAAAGCGAAATAAAGAAATCAATCAATCAAGAGAATGACATCGTCATCCAGACTAAAATGCCTATAGTAAATGTGATTATATTTATCATTGGTATCTATGGATCGGCAGACGTAATGAAGCATTTGAAATAACATGCTACAGACGCATGATGTAAACTTATTGCTTAATACACCAGACCAATGTCTCAGTTCTATAATAAGTAAATATGGACATTCTTAAGGAAGTACGAGCGATACTTATAAGTTAAAATATTGATTTTTTTTTGTTATATATATATATATATATATATATATATATATATATATATATATATATATATATATATATATATATATATATATATATATATATATATATATATATATATATATATATATATATATATATATATATATATATATATATATATATATATATATATATATATATACCAGTGTGTATTGTATATTTGTATGAGCATTTTGACGCTACAAGATAGAAAATGTATTTATAGAAAAAATATGCATTCTAGATACATTTTAGCTGTAACTATATATCCTTTTTTCTTAGCTGGTTGCGCAATGTTACCAGTTTAATTATTCACATAATTATATCGGTAACACGATATTATTCATATATAATGATATTTTGCAAATATTAAATTTTATCATGTAATATTTTTTATTTCATAAAGTTGGAAAATTCATAAAAATTCGTGAAAAAATAGAAAAATCTATGAGCGAAATCATTCTACTATAAGAGGCTGTATAAGAACCGTTTGAAAATATAATTTTTCTAAAAAACTAGGCAGTGAATAATTTTCCAAGCATGAGCATAGTTGAATTATATTTCATTTGGAACTAGTTTTTTACATAAGATTCTCTCATTCCTCCTTAAATGGCGGTGATATAATAAAAGACGACGGTAACCAAAAAGAGAACGATTATTAAATAGATATACACAGTGGAAAACTACTAAAGCTATCTATTGAAACAATAGATCTCAAAAACTGTATATCTCCTCTATAAAATGAGACCGCCCTCATTACAATTTATCAACGGATTGTCAAGTTATAGCTCTTAAGGTGACAGTACCTTGTGTCACCTCGTCACAAAAACATGATGGAAGAAACAGCTAATAATAAATTTTATTTCACGTTCGGTAAAACTTTTACAGAAACATTTGAATTGATGAAAAATTCCGTACAGGTATGTTCGAGTGATAAGCGATTTCAGGATGGTGTTGATGTTTTGGAAGACGATCCAAAGCCAGGCAAGCCAAAAACCAAAAATCGCGATGAATTGATGGAAAAAGTGCGTGAAATGATCACAATGCGAATTCGATTGTGAGATGGATAGCGGAGGAATTAAATACAACCAAAAACATAATTTACGAAAGTCTGACAAAACATTTAAATAAACGAATAGTCTGTGCCTGATTTATTCATCATCTATTAAATGAGCATCAAGAAATTGCTCGTGTTAAACATTGCAAGGACTTTATAACACAGCCAGATGGAATCGCAGATTCCTAGAATCGATTATAACTGCTGATAAGGACATGGTGCTTCAACAAAATGTGATGTCACTTGGTGCTCAAACAAGTCGCCAAAGTGCTAAGTAGAACTTCCCAGGCTCTCCGAACTTGAAAAAAAAATATATATATATATATATATATATATATATATATATATATATATATATATATATATAATATATATAAATATATATATATATATATATATATATATATATATATATATATATATATATATATATATATATATATAGAGGAACTTTAAAAATATTGTAATAACGTTAATTAAAATTTTCAGCTAAGAAAAGTATTTGGCTTCTCAGGTTAATTGGTTTAAGTGATCACGTTTCAAGAGCTACTTGAATCAGACAGATAATGAAAGAAAAACGAGCAAAAATATTAAACCAAGATTAGATCTATACTTGGCAAGAATACCGCAACAAAAGCAAAATGACTAAATAAACTTTCAGCTCTAGATTAAACGATGCTGGCAGTACCATCGTCGGGTGCTGCTCATTTCGTATGCGAACCGCGTGCCTATTTGCCTATATTTATTTTCCTATAAGGTACCCTTTAAATCTCCCGAAATAACAGAGCAGGACACGTGTATCGGCGGCCCGAGCGTAGTTTTCGGCGTCTTGAGAGAGGCGTGGTCGCGCGTTGGCCCTGACAGGCCAGTTAGCGATGGCAGCGTGCGCCAAAGCGGAGGTACTTGACCCGTCCGTACGTTATAATTAGCCAAATTAACAATAAGAAAATGAGTCGGTTCGGAATTAATGATAATTAAGCGGTATAAAAATTGTAATGCATTCTGGAAATTGTACTTAAGACTGGGTGGACCGCTTAATGTTTTTTTATGTTGGCGGTCAATCATTCGGAAGCTGGACAAACCGGAGCAACCTGGGTTCCACGACTGTGCGTTTTTCAATAGTGTCCGGTCAAATTTATAACAGATTTTTTTTATTTCCTAAAATATAAGTACTGGGTTGGAGAAAATATTGTTGCCTTTAATAAACAACTAGTTATAAACATACGCATACACAGAGATGTTGAATAAATATTACTAAAAAGTTTTAATAAATCATTTTTTTTTTCCAATTACAAATTATTAATTTTTCGTTCCACGAAGAAGGTTTTATTTCAGGTTTTCTTCTTGTTCTATCCTTTAGAAGAACCTATTCATAATCATTTTCGGTAGTTAGTCTAGTTTCATCCATTCTTTGGGCACCACTATACCATGAAAATTGTTTTCTCTCGATATCTGTAGTCAGAGAACCATTGAGTGTCATTCAATGTCTGATATAATTTCGGATTTTTTTTCCGATATCTCTTGGCTTGAATACTCCTTTTCATCAGTTTTGCTCTCCTTCATTCTGATAATGGGTTTTAACCATTTTAGTTGGCTTTGCTTCGCTTTAGATTTTGCCGCTTCTTCTTTTGTACTAGATCCTTCTTAGAAACCGCATCAACATACTCTTAATTTCACTCTTTTGTTTCCTGTTCGAAAAAACTTTTTGAATTTGATAGAGAAGTGTTGGGTTTATCTCTTTGTACACAATTTCGACCCTTGCTTATAGTGGTACTTCTTTCTCCACAAGAGGCTTGCTTTTTTAGAGTTGTATATTCTTCTCTCTGAGGCGATTCTTTAATTTATTTCCTCCGTCAAAGCGCGGAACTAACGGTTCTTTCAAATCGAGCTGTTTTATTAATTCATGAATAAATCACAAAAGGCGTTGTGAATTTGCCTAGGTGTAGTCTCATTTCACAAGTGTAATATATGACATTTATAAAAATAAAGTCATACACAATATAACAACGGGCTAAACTTATTGGATTATTTTATGAAAATGGGCGTTCAGTCGTAAATATTCAGTTAAAAAATTACGCGATATTTACGGTTTGTACTATCATCCATCTGAAAACATTATCAATACAAGTGTTAAAAAATTGCAAGAAACTGATTCGGTGGAAGATAATAGAAGAGCAATATACAGTCGCAGTGGTCGTTCACAAAAGCATATTGATTTGGTACATGAAGGTGTATTTTACGAAAGGATTTAGCTCTGAAGGCATATAAGGTTCAAATATCACAAGAACTATAGCCACTGGATCATTCAAAACATCGTGTATTGGTCAATTGGACTAAACAACAAACAGATGATTTTTCTGAAAAAATCATCTTTTCAGATGAAGCACATTTTGAAATTGGTGACTATATTTTAAACAACATTGCCGCATTTTGGGGTAAGGAAAATCCACGGTTGATTCATGAGAAACCTTTACATTCCAAACGAGTCACTGTTTGGTGTGCATTATAGTTAGGAGGTGGAACGGAGGGTCATTTTTCTTTCATAATGCTGCTGGTGACGCTGTAACTGTGAATGGTGTTCGATATCGTGATATGATAACTGGATTGTTGTGAACTTAACTGAATAACATTGATCTGAAAGATATGTGGATCCAACAGGATGACATTCACCTCACTGAGCTAAACAACAACAATTTATTGAGATAATAATTTCCTAGAGGCAAGAAATGGTGATTATAGTTGGCCACCAAGGTTATCTGATTTGATACCGTTAGACTATTTTCTTTAGAGTTACGTGAAAAGCCAGGTCAATAAGAACAATCCACAATCCATTCCTGAACTAAAGGATGAAATTGTCCGAGTCATTGGTGGGAAAGAGCCACGGTTATTCCAAAATGTCATCCAAAATTTTGACAAAACAATGGACGTCTGTGGAGCTGCAAGATGTGGTCATTTCGCAGATATAGTCTTTCATGTTAAAATATCATACACTAGGCTTCAAATGTCAATAAAAAGTTTTCTGGAATCAACGTAAATTCTGTTTTATTCAAAAATTAGAAAAACCTCTCAATTTGAAAAATCCTTTATGAACTTTACGGCTAATTAAGGCCATAAAATATCTAAAGATACACTGACGTTGGTACTTTATGCAAGTGCAGCTGGTCTTATGATCAAACCTAAATTTGTTTACCAAACACATAATCCGCATGCCCTTAAATACAAAAATAACACTTTTCTGCCAGTTTTGACAGAATATGGTTTCATTGATCTTTCATTCAAGAAGTGAAAACATATTTATTTGGAGAAGCAACAATGACCATTCAATGCTTCTTTGATAATAAACAACGCTCATGGGCATCCAGTGTCACGAAGACAAAAATATTGACCACCTTACAGTTTCATCTATTTCATCAAGATGTCATGAAATGCTTTAAACTTATATGTATAAGTTTAAAGCATTTCACTTCAAACTTCAAAACCCCGCCAAGCATGTGCTTGGCGGGGTTTTGAAGTTATTCGCACAATGGTTGACGATTCCTCTGACATTAGAATTATGGAATGCAGGAAGTAATTCACAATTACTGATGAAATTTGATTTATCAATAAAACAGAAACTTATTTAGAATTTTATCAAATCAGAAACGATAGCAGCTTGCTAGAATAATTCATGGAGTTATGTCACTCATAATTTTGAAAACACCTCTGATATAAACTCACAACTAACAACGATAGTTAAAAGAGTTTAGCAAATAGGTGGAGAAGAATTAAACATTATGACAGAAGAAAAACTGAATGGTAATATACACCAACAGCATGAGGTGTTTACCAGCGGAGAATTGAAAGTTCCCATGAAATCTATAACAGGCCTAGATGAAAGTGTACAAGCACTGCCAGAATAGAAACATTAAAGAAACGGAACGAACAATGGATTAAGATCCAATAATGAAACACAAATTGTCCGCAATGTAGTAGAAACCTTGGAATATTTGCAATATATGTTTACTGAAATGAAAAAACAAATACACTATCAATGTTCTTTGAAAAAGTCGACAAAACCATTGATAATGTTCAGCCGTCCTCATTGTTTGTTTCGAAGTCAAGTAATCAGTCGACTACCAATGATTCGAAAGATGAATAAATATGTAACTCTAGATGATGAAGTGTTGTTGTACCGCGTAGTAAGAATTAAAACGTTTTTGTTAAAGCATTCTTGTGTACTACATAATTATTATACAAGTTCAATTTTATTTCTGTAATAGTGTAATAATACTAATTGTTTCATGGAATGTATGTAATGTTAAATAAATATTATATAGTACAATGGTTTGATCGTCTTGTTTGAAGTTTGCGACATAGACCCGAAAATTCAGGACCCATAATTGTTTTGCTAGTATCTGGGGTTTCAGGTATCGGTGGAAGACGGTGGAAACAAAGCCCCGCGGATACAGAAGTACTACTGATTATATATATATATATATATATATATATATATATATATATATATATATATATATATATATATATATATATATATATACATTACAGAAACTTTTCTCCTTTCTCCACGTGGTGCCACTGATCGCCTTCGCCCAACTGCCACCATGCGACATCACGTATCTCTTGAGACCGGTTTCTAGTCTTTCAGCCATGATCAGCCGAGCTCCAGATATAATGACAGCTGAAAGGCTAGAAACCGGTCTCGAGAGATACGTGATGTCGCATGTCGCATTTGGGCGAAGGCGGTGGGTACCAAGTGGAGAAAGGCTGAAAGATTTCTGTAATATTTTCCTCCATGACCTCAAGCTATCTTGTGGGCATATATATATATATATATATATATATATATATATATATATATATATATATATATATATATATATATTATTATTATTATTATTCACGTATGGGCCCGGGTGGACCACGCGAAGTACAATTAGAGGCGTTTGTTGCTGTTAGCCTTCCTTTGCGTCCATACTAATTTCATTCTTTAGCTATGAGCTTTTTTTTCTTTCGTCAGACCAAGTTGTTCCAGTCTTCCTACATTTTTCTCTCTGGCCAACCTTCCAAACGTCAACCTTGTGTCTGAAACAGACTCTATCCTGAATTTCACTTTGTGTAATATTTACTGATCTTAGGTCCTCTTTAATTGCAGAAATCCATTTAATTATTTCTACTTTAGCTCTACTCCTATTTTCATAAAATTCGACTATTTGTCTAGTTAGCCTACTCGGATTCATCCGTTTTATGTGTCCGTAAAACTTCTTCTTCTAAAAGTCTTCTTTTTCTCATATCGCTATGTATATCTGTATATTGTTTGATTTCTTGGTTTTCTCGAAGTCGGTATGTTGTTGTATTTATTTGTTTGGGGCCTAGGATTTTTCTTATGATTTTTCTTTCCTTCTTTTCAATGTCCTCGATGTCTCTCTTTCTATTCAAAATGAGCGTTTCTGCCCCATATAGACATTCTGGCTTAATAATTGTGTTGTAATGTCTCAGTTTTGTGTTTTTAGATAGGCATTTTTTGTTGTAAATTTTTTGTGTAAGTCTCAATGCCGTTTCCATTTTTTGACATCTACTCTTATTGGCCGCTTTTTCCAACCCATTTTCCATGATTATTTCACCCAAATATTTGAATTCAGAGACTCGTCTGATGTTATCATATTTTGTTTTTAGAAATGGTGTTCTTAGTCTGTTGGAAGTCATGTATTGTGTCTTTTCAAAGGCAATTTGGAGTCCTACCTTTTCTGCTGTTTCTTTTAGAATTTCAATCTGTTTCTGTGCCGTTAATACATCTTGAGCCAAAATTGCTAGATCATCAGCAAACGCCAGACAATCAATTTTGATGTTGGTTCTCCCCAGTTTAATGGGCTGGCCAATATTCAGGGCCGACTTTTTTTCACGCCACTCCTGTATTACTTTTTCTAGAACACCGTTAAATAAGAGTGGCGAGAGTCCATCCCCTTGTCTCACTCCAGTTTTAATTTCGAAGGGCTCTGATATGTCACCCATGAATTTAACTTTTGACCTTGTGTTAGTTAATGTTGCTTTAATAATTGCCAGCGTTTTCGAATCTAGTCCTTGTTCTTTCAAGATTCGGAATAAAGATTCGCGGTCTATAGAATCATATGCTTTTTTGAAATCCACAAATGTGCAGACGAGATTTTTATTGTACAGTTTTTGATGTCTTAGGATCAACTTTAGATTCAGGATCTGTTCAGGGCAGGATCTGCCCGGTCGAAAACCTGCTTGATATTCACCAATTTTAGGTTCCAACTGTCCTTGTGCTCGATCTAGTAGACATTGAGATAGAATCTTGTAACCAACTGGGAGAAGAGATATCCCTCTATAGTTGTTTACATCCGTTCTATCTCCTTTCTTGTGTAGTGGATAGATTAGAGCATCTTTCCAATCTTCCGGAATCTGTTCGGTTCGCCAAACTTCTTGTAGAATTTTGGTTATTTCGTTGATTGTACCTGGACCAGCGGATTTCAAAAGTTCAGCAGTGATTCCATCTTCACCAGAAGCTTTGTTATTTTTAAGCCGCTTGATTTGCCTAATTATTTCATCTTCATTCGGTGGTAATGAATCTGGGTTTGTTTGTTTAGGGTTTAGTGTTGGTAATTTGTTTAAAGGCTCAGGACAGTTTAGTATTTGTTCAAAATACTTCGCAAGTTCCTTGCAATTGTCTTGGTCATTTAGAGCTAATTGTCCATTTTCCTTTTGGAAGCAAAGACTTTGGGGTTGATAGCCTGTTAATTTAGTTTTAAATGTTTTGTAAAAGTTTCGGGTGTTATTTTTTTGGAAATCTTTTTCTATTTCATTAAGTTGATTGTTTTCATATTTTCTTTTAGTTTGTCTAATTAGCATCGATGTTTCTTTTCTTACTTCCAAAAATATGTTATAGTTTATTGCTGTTTTTTGACTGTTCCAATCTTTGAATGCTTCACTTCGGCTTAATACTGCTTGCTCGCAAACTTCATCCCACCACGGATGTTTTCTACGTTTTTGTAAAGGGACCAACTTTATGGCTGTTTTAATATTTGTATATAATATATAATACAATACAATACATAATGTATACAATACAATATATAATGTATATATATATATATATATATATATATATATATATATATATATATATATATATATATATATATATATATATATATATATATATATATATATATATATATATATATATATATATATATATATATATATATATATATATATATATATATATATGTATATATATATATATATATATATATATATATATATATATATATATATATATATATATATATATATATATATATATTATTCACGTATGGGGGGGTTAGTCTTTCTTTGCGCCCATGCTGATTTCATTCTTTCACTATGAGCTTTCTTCCTTTCGTCAGAGCAAGTTGTGCCGTCCTTCCTGCATTTTTCTCTCTGGCCAACCTCCCAAACGTTAACCTTGTGTCTGACAATTAATTATTTCTACATTAGCTCTACTCCTATTTTCATAAAATTAATCTATTTGTTTAGTTAGCCTACTCGAATTCATCCGTTTTATGTGTCCGTAAAACTTAAGTCTTCTTTTTCTCATATAGCTATGTATATCTGTGTATTGTTTGATTTCTTGGTTTTCTCGAAGTTGGTATGATTTTTCTTTCTTTCTTTTAAATCTTCTCGATGTCCTTCTTTCTACTCAAAATGAGCGTCTCTGCGCCATATAGACATTCTGGCTTAATAACTGTGTTGTAATGTCTCAGTTTTGTGTTTTGGATATGCAATTTTTGTTGTAAATATTTTGTGTAAGTACAGTTTCCTCCATGCAGTTTCCATTTTTTGACATCTACCCATATTGGCGGTTTTTACAACCCGTTTTCCATGATTATTTCACCCAAATATTTGAATTGAGACTCGTCTGATGTTATCATATTTTGTTTTTAGAAATGGGTCATGTGTTGTGCCTTTTCAAAGGATATTTGGAGTTCTACCTTTTCTGCAGTTTCTTTTAGGATTTCGATCTATTTTTGTGCCGTTACTATATCTTGAGGTAAAATTGCTAGATCATCAGCAAATGCCAGACAATCACTTTTGATGTTGATTCTCCCCAGTTTAATGGGCTGGTCAATATTCAGGGCCGATTTTTTTTCACGGCACCCCTGTATTACTTTTTCTAGAACACAGTTAAATAAGAGTGGCGAGAGTTCATCACCTTGTCTCACTCCAGTTTTAATTTCGAAGGGTTTTGAGATGTCACCCGTGAATTTAACTTTTTGATCTCTTAGGATCAACTTTAAATTCAAGATCTGTTCCGGGTAGGATCTGCCTGATCGAAAACCTGCTTAACATTCACCAATTTTAGGTTCTAATTATTCATGTGCTCTGTCTAGTAGACATTGAGATAGAATTTTGTAACAAACTGAGAGAAAATATATCCCTCTGTAGTTGCTTACGTCTGTTCTATCTCCTTTCTTATGCAGTGGATGCATTAGAGCATCTTTCCAATCTTCCGGAATCCGTTCAGTTCGCCAAACTTCCTGTAGAATTTTGGTTATTTCCTTGATTGTACCTGGAGTAGTGGCTTTCAAAACTTCAGTAGTGATTCCATCTTCACCAGAAGCTTTGTTATTTTTAAGTAGCTTGATTTGCCTAATTATTTCATCTTTATTTGGTGATAATGAATATGGGTTTGTTTGTTTAATATTTACTGTTCTAAATCTGTTGTAATCTTTTTAAGAGCTTAGAACAGTTTAGTAGTTGTTCAAAATATTTCGCAAGTTCTTTGCAATTGTCTTGGATATTTAGAGCTAATTGTCTGTTTTCCTTTTGGAAGCAAAAACCTTAGGGTTGATAGCCTGTTAATTTAGTTTTAAATGTTTTGTAAAAATTTCGGGTGTTATTTTATTGGAAATATTTTTCTATTTTATTAAGTTGACTGTTTTCATATTTTCTTTTAGTTTGTCTAATTAGCTTGGATGTTTCTTTTCTTACTTCCAAAAGATGTTATAGTTTATTTCTGTTTTTTGGCTATTCCACTCTTTGAATGCTTTATTTTGGCTTAATACTACTTGCTGCCATCTTCATCTCACCACGGATGTTTTCTATGTTTTTGTAAAGAGACCAACTTTAGGGCTGTTTTAATAATTTTTTGTTTCAGTTCTTGCCAGTTCTGTGCTGGTTGCTTATCAAGCTCTTCTGTTAGGGTTGATTTTATTTTCATCGGGTCGAACTTTGGGATTAGCAGTCTCTTTTGAATAAGATTTCGAGGTTTAAAGCTAAGTTTAATTCTAGTCAAGTAGTCATCCGTGTCTATGTTAGCTCTTTTCCTGACTTGAACATTCAAAATCTCTTTATAATTTGGGTACGAAATGGCAACATGGTCAATTGGAAGTTCACCCATGTACGTGTTTGGACACCTCCAGGTCTTTTGTTTTTTTTTCTTCTTAAAATGGGTTGACATTATTTTTAGATTAAACTGCGAACATAGTTCAACCAGTCTTCTGCAATTATAGTTAGTCCATTTCTGAGCGGGAAAACTGCCAATTGTTTTTCTGTACTTTCTTTCTTTCCCTAGTTGGATGTTGAAATCACCCAACAGGATTTTTACATGGTAAGAAGGAATTTTAGAAATAGTCTTTTCCAGAATTTTCCAGGACTTATTTCCTTTTTCAGGATTAGATTTATTTTCTTCGTTAACTGGGAGGTGTGCATTGATTAATGTATAGTTTTTGTTAGCACACTTGAGGGATAGCGTCATAAATCGATTATTTACTGGCTGCACATTAGTTATAGAACCAAGAACGGTTTTTGAGATAGCAAAAGCAACACCGAGATGTGGTATATTTTTGAGCATTCTTTTGTCCGTTTTACTTTTAAAAAATCTGTAGTTGCAGAAGTCCAAGGTGTTATATTCTGTCACCCTGGTTTCTTGCAAAGCTAAAATTTGGATTTTTTGCTGATTTAATGTTCACCCCAATTCCTGTAGTTTTCCTGGGCACAGGAGAGAGTTGATATTTACCATTCCAAAGAAAGTTTTTGTTTTCGGTTTCAGACGTTGGCCAGAGGTCTCCGACTCCCTATGAAAGATTTTGCGTTTAAGCCCGAACGCCCCAGAATCCGAAAGTCCGGTTGTACCAGCAAGGCTGGCAGAGGATTGTTTACCTCCTGGGGTAATTTTGTAATTACTAGAACGCTTCATCTTGTACTTTAAATTAAAGGTTTGAACCATGAGGGTTCAGAAGTTATATTGAATAAATAAATAATTGAATAAAATATGAATAAAACACAGTTTGCCTTGATTTCAAAAAACTTTAAATTGATAATTGAAGGATATTGGATAACATTTAAACATGAAAGACAATATATGCGAAATGACCACCTCTTGTCAAAATGTTGAATGACATTTTAGCATAACCGTGGCTCTATCTCTCGCCAATAACTCAAACAATTTCATCCTTTAATTCAGGAATCGATTCTGGATTGTTTTTATAAATCTGGCTTTTCACATAACCCCAAAGAAAATAGTCTAATGGTGTAAAATCACATGATCTTGGTGACCAATTAACATCACTGTTTTTTAGAATAACTTGTCCAGGAATACATCAATCGTTTTATTAGCATAGTGTGGTGTAGCACATTGTTAGAATTACATATCCTCCAGATCAATATTATTCAATTCAGTCCACAAAAAAACCAGTTATCATCTCACGATATCAAACACTCGCAGTTACAGCTTCGCCAGCAGCATTCTGACGGAAATACGGCCCAATTACACCTCCTCGCCATAGTGCACACGAAAAAGTATCACGGTTAGGATGTAAAGGTTTCTCATGAATCAATCGTGGATTTTCCTTACCCCAAAATGCGACCATTAATTTCCAAATGGGCGTCATCTGAAAAGATTTTTTCGCATTTTTTTCAGAAAAATCATCTGTTTGTTCTTTAATCCAATTAATAAATACACGAGGTTTTGAATGATCCAGTGACTTTAGATCATGTTATTTGAATCTTATATGCCTTTATTCTTCATCTTCAGCTTATATTTTAGTCCCAATTATTGGGAACCTCGACTAATGGAATTTTTTGGGTCATCAGCAACACTTTCACGTAAGCACGTACCAACCCAAATCAATATGTTCTTGTAAACGATCACTACGAGTATATATTACTGTTTTTTTTTATCTTTCACCGAACCAGTTTCTTGGAATTGCTGCACAATTCGAGTGATTAATATAGACTGATCGTAAATATCAAGAAATTATTTAAAAACCTTTTTTCACTGAACGCTCATTTTCATAAAATAATTCAATAATTTTGACGCATTTTTATATTGTGTACGGCTCCATTTTTTATAATGTCATACACTACACTTCTGAAATTAAACTAGACCTTGGCAAATTCATATATATATATATATATATATATATATATATATATATATATATATATATATATATTCCAGTATACCCCGCCTAAGGTACTGGACGGGTCACGGGTGGTGGATAGTGAAAGTTCCATTAGATATTAATGGACAGCTGCGAATATCTCAAAATAAGCAGCCCCGAACCAAGGCAAAAAAAACAAAATCCACTTAGCGTCTGACTTGTATCAAGCGGTTGAGTGGTCAGCGTCTGTTCACCAGTGGTGCGGCTGATATTTAAATTCTGGAACTAACCCCTCCAGTCTTAACCTCTGAACCGTCATGGTTCAACCTTTAATTCAAAGTACAAGATGAAGCGTTCTAGTAATTACAAAATTACCCCAGGAGGTAGACAATCCTCTGCCAGCTTTGCTGGTACAACCGGACTTTCGGATTCTGGGGCGTCCGGGCTTAAACGCAAAATCTTTCAGAGGGAGTCGGAGACCTCTGGCCAACGTCTGAAACCAAAAACAAAAACTTTCTTTGGAACGGTAAATATCAATTCTCTCCTGCGTCCAGGAAAACTACACGAATTGGGGCGAACATTAAATCAGCAAAATATCCAAATTTTAGCTTTGCAAGAAACCAGATTGACAGATGATAACACCTTGGAATTCGGCAACTACAGACTTTTTAAAAGTAAAACGGACAAAAGAATACTCAAAAATACACCACATCTCGGTGTTGCTTTTGCTGTCTCAAGAAACATTCTTGGTTCTATAACAAATGTCCAGCCAGTAAATAATCGACTTATGACACTATCCCTCAAGTGTGCTAACAAAAACTATACATTAATCAATGCACACCTCCCAGTTAATGAAGAAAATAAATCTAATCCTGAAAAAGTAAATAAGTCCTGGGAAATTCTAGAAAAGACTATCTCTAAAATTCCCTCTAACCATGTAAAAATCCTATTGGGTGATTTCAACGCCCAGCTAGGGAAAGAAAAAAAGTACAGGAAAACAGTCGGCAGTTTTCCCGCTCATAAATGGACTAACCATAATGGTAGAAGATTGGTTGAACTATGTTCGCAGTTTAATCTAAAAATAATGTCAACCCATTTTAAGAAGAAAATATCAAAACAAAAGACCTGGAGGTGCCCAAACACGTACATGGGTGAATTTCAAATTGACCATGTTGCCATTTCGTACCCCAATTATAAAGAGATTTTGAATGTTCAAGTCAGGAAAGGAGCTAATATAGACACGGATCACTACTTGACTAGAATCAAACTTAGCTTAAAACCTCGAAAACTTATTCAAAAGAGGCTGCTAATACCAAAGTTTGACCCAACGAAAATAAAACCAGCCCTAACAGAAGAGCTTGATAAACAACCAGCACAGAACTGGCAAGAATTGAAACAAAAAATTATTAAAACGGCCTTAAAGTTGGTCCCTTTACAAAAACGTAGAAAACATCCGTGGTGGGATGAAGTTTGCGAGCAAGCAGTATTAAGCCGAAGTAAAGCATTCAAAGATTGGAACAGTCAAAAAACAGCAATAAACTATAACATCTTTTTGGAAGTAAGAAAAGAAACATCGAAGCTAATTAGACAAACTAAAAGAAAATATGAAAACAATCAACTTAATGAAATAGAAAAAGATTTCCAAAAAAATAACACCCGAAACTTTTACAAAACATTTAAAACTAAATTAACAGGCTATCAACCGCAAAGTCTTTGCTTCCAAAAGGAAAACGGACAATTAGCTCTAAATAACCAAGACAATTGCAAAGAACTTGCGAAATATTTTGAACAAATACTAAACTGTTCTGAGCCCTTAAACAAATTAACAACCCTAAAACCTAAACAAACAAACCCAGATTCATTACCACCGAATGAAGAGGAAATACTTAGGCAAATCAAGCGGCTTAAAAATAACAAAGCTTCTGGTGAAGATGGAATCACTGCTGAACTTTTGAAATCCGCTGGTCCAGGTACAATCAAGGAAATAACCAAAATTCTACAAGAAGTTTGGCGAACCGAACGGATTCCGGAAGATTGGAAAGATGCTCTAATCCATCCACTATATAAGAAAGGAGATAGAACGGATGTAAACAACTATAGAGGGATATCTCTTCTCCCAGTTTGTTACAAGATTCTATCTCAATGTCTACTAGACAGAGCACAGGTACAGTTAGAACCTAACATTGGTGAATATCAAGCAGGTTTTCGACCGGGCAGATCCTGCCCTGAACAGATCCTGAATCTCAAGTTGATACTAAGACATCAAAAACTGTACAATAAAAATCTCGTCTGTACATTTGTGGATTTCAAAAAAGCATATGATTCTATTGACCGCGAATCTTTATTCCGAATCTTGAAAGAACAAGGACTAGATCTGAAAACGCTGGCAATTATTAAAGCAACGTTAACTAACACAAGGTCAAAAGTTAAATTCATGGGTGAGATCTCAGAGCCCTTCGAAATTAGAACTGGAGTGAGACAAGGGGATGGACTCTCGCCACTCTTATTTAACTGTGTTCTAGAAAAAGTAATACAGGAGTGGCGTGAAAAAAAGTCGGCCCTGAATATTGACCAGCCCATTAAACTGGGGAGAACCAACATCAAAATTGATTGTCTGGCATTTGCTGATGATCTAGCAATTTTAGCTCAAGATGTATTAACGGCACAGAAACAGATTGAAATCCTAAAAGAAACAGCAGAAAATGTAGGACTCCAAATTTCCTTTGAAAAGACACAATACATGACCTGCAACAGACTAAGAACGCCATTTCTAAAAACAAAATATGGTAACATCAGACGAGTCTCTCAATTCAAATATTTGGGTGAAATAATCATGGAAAATGGGTTGGAAAAAGCGGCCAATAAGGGTAGATGTCAAAAAATGGAAACGGCATTGAGACTTACACAAAATATTTACAACAAAAAATGCCTATCTAAAAACACAAAACTGAGACATTACAACACAGTTATTAAGCCAGAATGTCTATATGCTGCAGAAACGCTCATTTTGAATAGAAAGAGGGACATCGAGGACATTGAAAAGAAGGAAAGAAAAATCGTAAGGAAAATCCTAGGCCCCAAACAAATAAATAGCACAACATACCGACTTCGAGAAAACGAAGAAATCAAACAATACACAGATATACATAGCGATATGAGAAAAAGAAGACTTAAGTTTTACGGACACATAAAACGGATGAATCCGAGTAGGTTAACTAGACAAATAGTCGAATTTTATGAAAATAGGAGTAAAGCTAAAGTAGAAATAATTAAATGGATTGCTGCAATTAAAGAGGACCTAAGGTCAGCAAATATTTCACAAAGTGAAATTCAGGATAGAGGCTGTTTCAGACACAAGGTGAACGTTTGGAAGGTTGGCCAGAGAGAAAAATGTAGGAAGACTGGAACAACTTGGTCTGATGAAAGGAAAAAAGCTCATAGCGAAAGAATGAAATTAGTATGGGCACAAAGGAAGGCTAACAACAACAAACGCCTCTAATTGTACTTCGCGTGGTCCACTAGGGCCCATACGTGAATAATAATAATATATATATATATATATATATATATATATATATATATATATATAAGTAAGACCCCGTTTAACACTGTTTCAGCATTGAGCGGTAATATTGGGATTCCCAGTAATTGCGCACGATTTTGTACGGCATCATAGTTGAATTATTATCGGTCATCAACGATATTGTAAGGGTAAAGGTATAAACATAATATTTCATTTTATTGTGATAAATACGGCAATTTTTAGTTTTTACAATGGGTGATTGCAAAGAAAAATATAGTAAAGTGATAAGAAAAAACATTTCGCTGGAAACTAAAATGCAGGGGCTCAGACGATAAGATGCAGGTGAACGGCAATCTGATATCGGCACTGCATTAAATTTGTCTTCAACTTCAACATTACGAACAATTTAAAAAACTAAAGAAAATATAGTATCATCAGCAACTATAACAATGACTTCTGCATCAAGAATTATCCGTTCTATAAATAATTTGTTTGAGGAAATGAAAAACGACTTTACATCTGGATTCACGATGAAGTTGAACGAAATATGCCATTAATATGCTATAATTGTCACACAATTATAATGGAAAAAACGAGAACAATTTTTAAACAAAAATATAGAAGACAATATATATAATAATAAAGGAGACATGAGTACAAATTTCGTATCTAGTCGAGGGTAGGTCCATTGATTTAAAAACCGAAGCAATCTTCATCATATACAAATTACTGGAAAAGCGGCAAGTCTAGATACAAATGTAACTGCTGAATATCTAGCGAAATTATCTAATCTATCTAACACAATCATTGAACGAGAAATCAATGTCGATGAGATGGACCTTTTTTGGAAGAGGATGCCAAAACGTACAGTTTGATCTCGTGTAGAAAAGCGAGCAACAGGATTTAAAGCTGCAAAAGATCGTTACTCGGTGGTAACTCTGCTACTGGGTGGTAACTCTGCTACTGGGTGGTAACTCTGCTACTGGGTGATAACTTTAATGGAGAGTTTACATTAAAATCAGTTCTTGTTTATCATTCCAAATCTCCAAGATCATTGAAAGAAATGTCAAAACCATCTTTACCAGTAATTTGGGAGTTCAAAGAAAAATCTTGGATAGCTATGAAAATTTTCCAGAATTGGAATTTTTTAGAACATTTTTTCCAGTGTGTTAAACCCTACTGCGAATTTAAAAAACTGGAACCTAAAGCTTTACTTTTAATTGATAATGCTCCAAGTCATCCAACACATTTGTCCGGCTTAATAAGATGCATTCCGATAGAACTCATTTTCCTGCCGCCAAATACAACTTTGTTAATCCAACCAAGCAATTAAGGGGTAATACCAAATGTTAAAGCTTATTATCTGCGATGAACATTCCGACAAATGATTGATAAAAAAGAAGGAGAAGATGAATAATCCATTAAAGATTTTTAAAACTTTAAACGGATTTTCTAAAAAAAAGTTTATCTACTATAAAGGAAATCATGGATAAGTTTATATTAAATAATTTAAATTTTAATATAAGTTTAAAGGCAATATAAAGTGACATTGATGCAATATCTTGCTATCGACCACTGGTTGCTGAGTGAAACAGGAAAAGGCAAACCACGTTAGATGACTTCTTCACTAAACAAAAACGGTGTCAAATGAGAAAGAACCTTCCTCATCACAAAAATAACTTCTTTACTGGAACTTTTTTGATTGTCGCGAAGGTTAAATGAATAAAAATCTATATTTAACAATAAATGTTACAAATTAAAACAAAAAGCTGATAAATGTTCTTATTCTCTATTTTGTTTCACCTATCCCCATTATATACCCGTTAAAATGACCTTGTTTAACGTTGGGGCTTATTGGAACGTGTCCCCTGCATTAAGCAGGGGTCTTACTTGATTGCTTGAAATTATTGCTTAATAATATTTTATAATTTAATCAAAGAATTAAGTTAATTATATAATTAAGCGTGCAAATAGTCATATTTTAAGAAATATATAGAATATATAACTTCCAAACGTATTGATTTTTGAAAATACAAAATATTTTTTTTTTAACTTTTGATGTCGAACGTGCATAGTCTACTCAGAAATAGAGTAGCGTGTTCCAATAAAACACAGGATTACTATAGAGCTAGAAAACTGGTTAAGTTTAAGCTGACGATTAATATACTACGCTGTGAACACAGAAGCGTAAAATGTATCGTGAAACGTTACAAAAATATTAAGGTGTGAAATATTAAAACTTACTTAAGAACCTCCGTTTCTTTCAGTGAGGTTCGCTTTGAAGATCTGTAGCCTTAGATAATAACACCGATAATTAAATTATGCCAACAGAATTATATATCACCACATTCAGAAAATTATAGATTTATATAACTTAAACATAAAAAATTAAATACAAGGGAAAACGAATAGCATATCCAGTGAAAATAAAAATTTTATATAGTCTATTTTTTTGGGCTACCTTATAAACTGTTTTGATAAATGAATGCAATTTTTCATATTAATTATTACAGCTTCAATGAAGTGTATGTAGGAATTTATAAGGTAGTAGGTCTTGTCGTGTTCAGACCTCATTATTTTATTTTAATTTATATAAAATCGATACTTAATTTAATATTTAACTCCTTCAACCCATCTGAGCAGCATTCTACTGTAATAAATTTTATGAACGTTAAGCACGCGCTTATTAGTTCCCGAAACTTAAACGGATTCCCGCATTACTGCATTTTTTGTTCGAAACACGCAGATTAAAACCAAAAACTAAAATGTTTTTACTAGCCTCTAGGGGAATCCGAATTAAAAAATATAATTTTCATAATAAAATTTAGTATTATCTCATATGCATAATACGTATTCCAAATTAGTTCTTTTTCGGTGAATTAAATGTCGTGAGAAATCAAAAAGATTAAGTAGACCAGTATAAAATATAGGGATTTATATAATTGCTGGTCAAGATTTTGATTGAATATATGTTGGGCAAATTAAAAGATCTATATTTACCTTATATAAAGAACATATTTCCCACATTAGATATAAAAGACAAGAAAAATCTTGTTTTGCTCAACATGCACTGGAGCATGGTCATAATATACATTTTCGTAACTTAAGACTTGTTAAAACTGTAAATAATAAGGCTTTGGATCAGTGACGGCTCGCAAGGGAGGGCTTTAGGATATTTTATTTCCATTCAGTTTCTTTCCTTAGACTAAATCATCTCGTAATAATGTTAACGTTGTTAGCAAAACATGCGTCGAGAACAATGATTTGGTGTTTAGTAGTAATTTTTTGGAGTTTACCATAGTGTTTTACACCAAAGGTTTCTAGTTTTGTAATTCAGGGAGCCTAGCCTGAGTCTGTCTGTATTTTTTCGTCATTTTAATGTAAGAAAAATGCTGCTGATGCTAATAGAATAATTTTTATTACTCTGAGAAAACCGAAATATATTAAAGGTGTAAGAGGTGATACTAGTTTTAGAATGAAAGATATATGATATGTGGTGTATTATGCATTTACAAAGTATTTTTAGCAACCCTATAACTTAGAATAAAAACTTTATATTGGAAGTTGAAGAAACCAAGTTCTTTACGCAACTTATTCACCATATATCACCTAGTTCTACCTCAACCTAGTACGGATTTTCAACATCATCTAAATAATAAGCAATTTAAAATACCCTATTGTATATACCATAAAACACAAGCATTGATGTATTATTGACTCAAAACCAACTAGTATTATTTCAAGAAGATATTCGTTAGTTTCTTAACATTTGGAGTAGAACTAGATAACACTGACCAACATGTAAATGTTTCGGGCTCAAAAACAGCTGATTCCTATGTCTTTCCACCTGCTGAATTTAAAACTTACCATAAAAATTACCGATTGGCTCTTGCTTTAGAAATACAGTGACATCATTTTTTTTAGCCTACATTTTCATTTTGGGGGAAATATTGTTTTCGGGAGTTGTCACACTGTCAACTGGCAAAACGCAACGTTCTCCAGAAGTTTGTAGGTTATAAACATAATCATTACTGCTGGAACTGTGAGTTTCATATTGTTTCTGTTGTAACTAGTGCAGAATTTTTCGTTTTGAAGTATTTCAATTAAAGTAAAATTTGTTAAATCAAAATGTCTCGATAATGTGTAAATATAAGTAAATAATGTTTGTTATATGTATGGTGAAATAACATTTTCGTCACAGAAATGTAACGTGACGCTTTGGAATGAAGCAATGCTTGCGGATTACTGCTGGTTTTCGTGTAAGGATGCTCTGGAACTCACTTACAAGGTAAGCCGCAAGAAAGCGATGATTCTCTTCAGACCCAACAACCTGCCAGGTATTCTCCCATCAATTCTGAACTTTTAGATTATAATTGTCATTAAAAAATTTCAAATGGACTTTCAGTGTTGTTGGCATGTGTAGATAAAATGTATCGTTTTCTCTTAATCCGTTAAAAACAAAATACTTCGACCAACTGTATCTAACAGAAATCAGAGCTAACAAAGATGTTTCTTTATCATATTCGTTTTTCTCAACCCAACATTGATATGATTTGACTCATGAAGTGAAGGAAGCATTAAAAAAAATATTTGTAGGTCAGTGTAATAAGAGAGATTATATTTTATAATATATATGAATTATTAATTTAGATTAAGTGTGTATTTAGTTTTTGTAAATAAATTGTGTAAAAAAGTTTTAATATGTTATATATTGGATTATCGTGAAGTTTCAGTTGGATGGAAGGATATCAGTTGATATCCTTCAATCAGTTGAACCTGATTTTATTTTCAATAAGAAGATATTAAGCTATGGATCGTTGTATCCAATAATAATATTACATTTATTAAAAATTAAAGTTAATCAATATAGTACGTGTCTTTCTGTTCGATGACCTTTCCCCATGTCTCCGGTAGCCGAATAATCCCAATCTCATAGTAGCTCTGAAGTTTCTGAATAAGTAACTAATCCAGGTAATTTTTCAACTAATATAATTAACTAATTTCAAAACTATGCAGGGCTCTTTCGGTTGGGTAATTCAGACAACTTCTGGTTGATTACTCGCTTTAATTCACTTAGTGATAAACAGTATTTCTCCAAATTTACGGTCTAGTTTTCAAGTAATAGCTCATACCAAACGATTCCCTTCCAGTACCTCTAAATGCATAGCATGCAATATTGTTCGGATGTAAACTGGATTTTGCGCTGGTTGAGGGGGTATCTTCATGAGTACACCATGATCTCTTACGCTTAACATTATTATTCAAATTCCATTTTAAACCACATGTAACCACCACCCGCTTTAAAAATGGATCGATTTCTTTGAGCCTCAGTAGAGAAAGCAAAAATACAGTCTATCAATTTTTCCTCCCTTAACTTATGCAGCATCCATACAGCGGTTTTGCAAACCATTCCAAATTGATATAATCGCCTTAACACTGTTGACTGGTTAATTCCAAGGATTTCTCCGATCTCTTTTCTATGCCGATCACTTTCAATTATCGCAAATATTTCGTTGCCATTAGCCTCGATAGGTCATCCAGAACGTGGTGGGACATGGAAAAGTGTTTTCATGGAATTACGACCTTTAGGGCACATAGAATAAGCAACGGCATCCTCACCGTACACAACATATATTTTTGTTTTAGTCTGTGAAGCATTTTTCTTGCCTTTTTGGAAATAATATGTTGGAAATGTTATTTATTTTCTGCCATTTATAATGATTAATATGATTTAACACACAACCAAATAACACACTTTTTGCCAAGTACTCGCTGATATTCCCACTATCAAACAACATTAAAATTTTTACGCGTGTAACAGATAACCCTTCAAAATTGGGATGCAATGCCAATTAATCTAACGCCAAAAACGAGACGAACTTTGTATAAACCCAATAGTTCTGTAATAAGTGATTATATTAGTTTACTGGGTCGAGTAACACGTCTTAATATAAGAAGCTGAAGGCTATATCGGAAAGTATAACATATAAGAATAATTTTGGACTAGACTGTGTCATTCGCTATCATAAATGTGTCGCATTAACTGGGGCCTATTTTTTGTAGACGATAAATGAATCTGGAGGATTAAACTAATATATTATTTCTACTGAAGAATTCAGTTTAGTATTTATTTAACCGAATATACTTAAAATGAGCCATGGCAATCATGCATGTTATGAAAGTTATAAGGATGTGTTGATATTAAAATAGCCTTATTTGATGACAGGAAAAATATTTCTCATTTTAATATTCACCCTGTAAACTTATTATATATTACCAACCTTGTTCACGTCGCATTTTACGACTTCTTCAAGAAAATTTTAATTTAAATCAAATTATAACTTCCACGCCCGATAACAGAGCTTTTATGGTAAGCACTGGACAATTTTTAAATTACCAAAGCATGCAAAAAAATTCCGCCCAAATAACTTTTAACGGTAAATCGATTCGAAAAATTGTTTCAAAAATTTATTTTACAAAGAATATGCGAGGAGTTTAATGAATAATACGGCCATATTGAGCCGCCTTTGCGTGCCGTATGATGTAAGTACCAGATATAATAGCCATTAAAGTTTATGGCCTTTTATTACAATTTCAGGGACGAAAAAGGAAGCAGAACATTACCGAATTTTGGATAAATTATGAACTACCTACCCAGGAGTTGGTTTAACCACCTGGATATATAATAAATTAATATTGAATTTAGAGTGGAATAAAATGATTCGACGTTTAACTTTAATTCATTTTTGTTTTATATAAAGTTAATAAATTAATTATATCTATACTAATGAAAAAATAAATACAATACACCGGAATTTTCGAAAAAGCTATTAAAAAAATATTTGCTGGAAATGACTTTAAAGATATGTTACATAAAATGGAAATTTAAAAATATGTACATATAGATTGTCTGATCTCAAATATTGCCAAAAGAGTTCATTGAATTTTTAGCGTTAAAAAGATATCTCACGAAAGTTTCTTATTCAGAAAAATATACTGTAAAGCAAAAATGAGCTACACCTAGAAATTTTTGTTGGAAAAATGATTCAGGGTAGATCATCAAAACGCGGGAGAGAATGATGGACTTTTACGTCCGATGAAGCTAAGAAGGATAAAACAGGTTGTGGCCTACCTATACTATATATGATCATCTATATTTGAAAGCCTACCTATGTTATATATGATCATCTAAAATCTGATGTGACTTGTATGACATGTATTGCCAAAAATATGCAATTGAACCATGAAAGCCATAAATAATCATGAAAGTAATATTCACGCAACCTAAATGAAATATCATAGAATGGCATACAAAACTTGACTAAATAAGTAATATATAATATAGAAACATGCAAAACAAGAGCCAAAAGAATTAGAAATTTGAAAAAGATATATTTAAACTGGTATGGTCATAATTATTTGAATAAACCTTGACACAAATTTAAAAACGTTATCGAAATAGCAAAGGTTAGAAGAAAAAAGCGAAGTAATTCAACAACCTAGCTATAGAGAATACAGGAAAAGTTATTAAATAGAGAGAAAACAATACAGCATATAATAATGGCACATGATCCGAACAAATGGAGAAAATGAACAAATTAATCTGGAGTAGTTTTACTATAGAATTGGATGTTTTAACGGGCAAAAAAATGTGAAGAAAATGATATTAAACCCGTTTAAGAGACGGGAAGAAGCCAGGTAAACAAAATTGCCGTTTCATATATTTATTCCACGTTCATTCCTTTTTATCAAAAAAAAAAAACAATAGAATTTTTACAGTAGCTATTAAATTTTATTATTTAATTTTTCAGTGTATCTGCGACGATGTTTTTGTCGGTGGGTCGATTCGTCTTTAACGTGGCTCGAGCCGCAATCCGTATCGAGGGGTCAGCGGGGCGTAGATAACCTCCAGGTGTCGGCAGCTGCCGTCGGAGCCACTCACCCCCCGACGGCACGCACCCCTCCGGTGCAACTAGTAGAACCACCCTTGGCCATGACGACCCGAGACAGAGGACTAGCGGGAACGGTTTTTTTCGGATTTGGATTTGAGTGGTTCACCACGTTGCCAACATGAGTAATAAGTCTGCCAAAATATTAAACATGTGTAAATTGATCTAATGTTATAAGGAAAGTCGAAAGTTTGTAGGAAAGAAAGTGAACAGTAATGGTTTGAAATTAGGTTTGTTATTCAACCTAATCCCCCCCACCTCGATGCATTTGGACAAGGGATTATCCAAAGCTTCTAATGTTTGATTATTCAAAATAGGTATACATAGTAACTTTAAAAATGTAGATGGATTTTTAAACTTGGAAATAGCTGGTAATCTGATGCAAGCTTTGATTAAATTGAGTTGAATACAAATCTAATTCGTTAATTTTTTCTATAACAATAGCATTATCCAGATGAGTAATTATTTACGTCTTAGCTAGACTACGGTACTTTTCGTTAGCTGTTTTTACTATTTTTCCGAACTACTTTTATTTATCTGAATGACTTCCATTGTCTTCACCTGAGATGCTTTAGAATCCAAAGAATGTCCTTTGGATTCCAGAAAATGAAAGCTTAATTTGAAGAAGCACATTTAATCACAAATTAATTTAAAAAACTAAAAAGTGGACTCATTCAGACCATTTTTTATTTCATTATAAATGTTGATTGCTCATTGGCCTTTCAAGATAAAGAATTTTATTTGAACGTACATTTAAACACTATCCATATCAATTCCTGTATAGGAACATTCGGTGTGAAACACTAAACTCGAAGAGATTCACCACTAAAGCCCAAATCGCTTTTGATGCACGAATCGCTAACCATGTTAGCATCATCAGGAGTTGATTCAGTCTGAACGTGCGTCGAGAAGTTTAAAAAAGTGATTTGGCGTTTAGTGGTGAAACTCTTTGAGTTTAGTTTACAATCTATATCATGAAAAACGCAATGGACTTGAAACTTGACAGGATTGAAGGAATAAATTTAAACTTACGCAACAAATACTGTCCAAAATGGTGCTATCTATCCCTCATTCGACGAATTTTTTTGTCCCTCCTCGTATATGAAACACATTTTCAGAAAAAGAAAGAATTAACATTTAACACTATATATAAGTCAAATTTGGCTACACCGATCGGTTCATATTAATACTGCTAATATTACATTTATACTTATTAGTTAATTCATAGGTTGATTGATGTTAAAAAAAATCTCCGACATATCTTGAGGTACATATTTAGGAACAAATCAGATATAGCCTTTTATTATGCCTATCAGTTTGTATTATAATTATCAAAACTGTTAAAATAGATATAAAATGATCAATATATTATTTAAAAAAAGCAACGGTTGCTTTAAATTTCAAATTTGGCTAATCAATGTCAATCAACATTAGATATAAAATGTCCTTTTTAACTAATTTCATTGATGCTCTCGACAATCTAAAATAACGAAGGTCTTCTATATATTTCAAAGAATATTTAAAGAATATTTCAAAGTAAGTTTGACAACAACGTAATTCTAATTCAAATATTGTCGCTACTTGGTAATGCAGCAGCTTATAATACATAATATATTCACTATATCAAATGCAAATTATAGGGGCATAAAGTACTAGTGAGAATAAAGGATTTTTAGAGATAAAAACAAAAATAGGGTACTCGTGACGTACTTATATGTTTCAAGAGTTGAGGGCTGTACAGCACATGTGCCGAAGATTAGAAAGCGAGTTGATTTTTCATAATATTAAATGAGTTATTGTATAAAACAAGATATGGGTTTAACTTTATGTAATATACGATAACTGGCTACTTCTAAATATTATAGCATTTATCCACATATAGAAATACATTTTGTGAAATATTTCCTTTTTTCATGATAGTGTTGGATTCTGTATATTTCAAAGTAATATCTTAATGAAGCTAATATCAACAACAATCTACCCTTTTGGCACACGACTAAGATCAGCATGGGGTTAAAAATAAAAGAGTCATTTATAGGGTAGATGATTCGTCAATAAAGTACAATGGGGAATTGGCTTTGTTAACGCTTTCTGCTTAGGCAGAAATTCGACGGGTCTGTTAATAAAGAGCTCAGGGTTTCTATATGAAATATATTATTTTAATAAGCTTTGTTGGAGTCGGATATTAGTTTAAGGAATTCATATTGTTTCTATTTAGCAAGAAATTAAAGGGTCAGTGAATTAATTCTTCTAAATTACATTTTACCATATTTGACCCAAAAAGTTATTAGTTATTCCAAATTCCAACACATTTATATGTGGTTATGTTATACGAACGAACTTGGAAAGCTGGTTTGTCGGCATAAACAAAAGATTTAACATAACCCCAAATAAAATAACCTAAAGGCATTAAATTCCATGACCTTGAATGCTAATTAACATGTCCGTGCCCTGAAATAATCTTCTAACCTAATTGTTCTGTTAATAAATCGATGGTTGCGTTGACTGTATGACATGTTGGACTGTCCTGTTGAAACCACATCTTCTCCAGATCAATACCATTGAAACTGAGAATTAAATAATCCACGTAGTCGAATAACAAAGCCTAACTGCCTGCGAACGGCGACGAATTGATAAATTTGGATCTTTATCGACACTGCCGGCAACAGCGTCGATATTTTCTTCGGAATGCACATTTTTTGTCTTGTTTTTGTTTTAATATTAACGAGTGTAAAATGCGTTCGGAATTTGTCGATAATTCGGCGAATGCATTTCGAAGTTTAAACTCACGAAGTGCTCTATAAGTTTAACGCACAGAACACTTCTTTTTATAATAAATTTCGACAATTTGCAAGCGTTGCTCTAATGTTAAACGTTCTATGATGATTTATCAAATTAATGAGACACAGCTTTACAGGCTTGCGCGCAAACTCACAGATCGTTTGACAGAGACCACTATCGGAAGCTTGGACACACTAACAAAATCACCCTATATTTGAAAATGCAAGAGTTGAGTAAAAGTTTTGAAACATACATTTGAAAGAGTATATCCTGATTGGATTTTAATATGTTATATTACTTTTAAATATAAACCCTTTGCAGATTAAGGTATTTTCTTCAAGGTACTAGGCTAATTGAAAAGTGCGCGGCGCGACACCTATTAAGCAGTATAAGACCTATGAAATCTATTACATTTTAAAGTTTCATCCTTCATATAAATATATGTGACGTTTCAAGTCGATCTGTCAATTCGTTCGTACAAAAACGGCAGCTTAAATTAAACGTATTAGTGTTATTTTTTAAAATTGAAAAATTTTGAAAATGGTGCAGTGATTAAATTCTTAAGAGGGAAAAGAGAGAGAAATAAAGAGAAGTGACTTTGAGTGAAATTGTTAAGGTCATGGACATCTCAACTGAACAGGTGTTCATATTTTGAAAAAGGAATTAGGCTTGAAAAAGTTATGTACAAGATGGGTGCCGCATTTGTTAAATTCTGATCAAAAACGACTTCGAGTAAAACTTTCTAACCAACATATGGATCTTTTTTAAAAGAATAAAATAGATTTTAAATGTCGTTTGTAACGTCGTATGTATGAGACTTGGGTTTCCCACTATGATCCTAAACTGCGACAACAAGTGGACTGAGCCTGTTGTTCAGCTCCGAAGCAACCAAAGTGATCAATATTGACCAAAAAGATTATGGCATTAATGTTTTGGGATGCAAAAGGCATTTTGCTAATTGATTATCTTCAAACCATAGTATTACTTAAACCTTTTGGATCAATTGGATGTAAAAATTTATGAAAAAAAGACCTGGTTTAATGAAGAAAAAAATAATTTTTCATCAAGACAATGTATCGACTTACAGAGGTATTCTTGCAATGGCCAAATTGAAGGAGTTACACAACAAATTGTTGGAGCATCCACCAGATCTGGTTCCCTCTGACTTTCGACTGTTTCCAAACCTCAAAATTCTTACGTGACAAGCGTTTTTTATCAAAGGAAGAAGTTATAGCAGCCGTAGATGAGTACTTACTTGGGACTTCCTTATCTTAATAAGGAATACATAAATTGGAGAACCGATGGAAAGAATATATTGAGCTTAAAGGAAAATATACACATGAACAAAGTAATTTTTTCAGCTATAAACTTGTTTTAGCACTTCGACTCCGCGAACTTTTCACTTAGCCTAGTATATTACAATGGTTTTTTGGAAAGTTTTTGACCTAATACAGAAATGATGAAAGAATAACCAAAAGAGTGTAATAATTGTCAAATATGATTCCTTAGATGCCACATTTCGAAGTTCCAGACGTGTGCATTTGGTCGTTTGTTTGTGGTGGTATAAAATTATTATTTCAGTTTCCAAAAATGTCAAGGCATTCTTAATAAAATAGTTTTCTATTCTTAAACAGCTGTCTGTATTATTTCTGCAATTTTGATTTAACGAATATTCGTAGATAGTTCGACCAACCCAAACATACAGTAAATGCTCCCAAAGTAATGTTCAAGGTAATCATGAACTAAAAAGAAATTTTGATATTACGGTTAACATAAACTTTTATCCGCTGAAGGAATTTTGATGTTCGAAAAGAGATACTGTTGAAATAATATATGTTATTCAGACGACATGGTGGATAACCTACAATTTGAACTCTGATGCCACTGATTTTTGAAGGGCAGTGCAGAACTTGCAAGCGAGAATGTCTACTAACGTTACCCTGATCTACTAATGCAATGCATATAATACATTCAAAACCAAATAGTTTATACTAGCCAATTTTGCCGAAGTTCCAATTTTCACTTGATAGAGTTTACCTTTTTTATTCACAAATTATCTAACCTCATCATATATAGTTTACATCGCACACTTGTTTCCATATAAATGTGATTTATTTTTATCAGCTAGAGAATATGGAAGCGACTTATTTATGAAACGCATTTAAATATTGTAATTACATGAGGTTCCACTTATGTTGTTTGAGATATATGGTATAGATCTTCTAGTAGATTATAATTACAATTCATCTTCTGTAATTTGTAGGTTCTTTTATGTTCTTAAAGGAAACATAAACCATCAAAAGTGTGTTCCAGTAAGATGATTAGCAAGTCTTTGACCATCCAGCAACAATAATAATTAATTAAATTAAGGGTGGTGTTAATCAAGCAGGCATTTACAAATCTAGATCTTTGAAAAAGCCGATTGTTTTCACAATAATGTAAAACACATTTAAATATTGTAATTCCATGAGGTTCCTGTTATGTTGTTTGTGATATATGATCTAGCTTCTAGTAGATTTTAATTACAATTCATCTTCTGTAATTTGTAAGTCCTTTGGTCTTCACTTCATGTAATCAGGTTTAAACTTGAATGTAGCAAAACTATTGAAATACCTTTTAATCTTATATGAAAAGTATATTAAAAAAAAGAACTTCACGTTCGTTTTAGATAGATGCTCGTTTTTTGACGTTCTCAACTTAGTTGAACACTTGTTCGAGTGCCAGACACATTTGGAATATGAAGTGATGATGAATATCAAAAAAGTATCTAAACCCTATTTGGTTTCATTTGCGGTTTTTTCCTCCAAATTTAATTTTTTACAGGTAATACTCGCAGTTTAATTAAAATAATATCTTAATTATATGAATAAATTAAAAATATCTGTATTTGAAGTGTGATTAAAACCAAGTTTACAACAATTGCTCCAAATATTTTAAATCTCGCATCAAAAGAGTTTCTCAGTTACTGCAGAGGTTTAAATATTACGAACACTGAATTTACCTACAAATTCAGTAGCTGAAACTTTTTTGGACCGAATGTAATGTAATATATAAAAACATATCTAACATGTTGAGAATATATAAGGAAATCATTGTAGAGAAATCCACTTTTTTAACATTGACCCAATTTTTTTTATGGATTTTATAAATGGCGAAAGATTCCTTACTCGACCGCTCCAAATTTTCTAAAATTCCGCTATTTTTAATTTTGGACAGGATTTACGATTACACTGGTTTATGTTCATTTTTCTTGATAAAACGTTTGCGGAATTTTTATAGGAGGCGGTTCAATATCTTTGAGTCGTTTTATCGGCATTTCTGAATCTTTTGTGAAGGTTTTATGTTATTGTTGTACATATTTTTTTAAACCGCTATATATATATATATATATATATATATATATATATATATATATATATATATATATATATATTGTTGAGCTCGTGCTGTAATAGAATTTTTTAAATGTTCTTAAAGAAAACATAAACCATCCAGAAGTGTATTCCAGTAAGATGGTTAGGAAGTCTTTGACCATCCAGCAATAATAATAATTAATGAAATTAGGAGTGGTGTTAGTCAAGCAGACATTAACAAATCTAGATCTAGATTTATTGTTTTCACAATAACGCAAAACACATTTAAATATTTAAATTAAAATTGAATTTAAATATCGTGAGGTTCCAATAAGTGGCCCCATTCTCTTCGCTAAAATAGAAAAGTTCGCAAGGTAAAGGTAAAATGTGTAATTTTCCAAAAAATGTATGATGGTTCTCGCATGTATAATAGTGAAGGCAAATATGACCGGGAATAAGGAACACTAACTTGATTATTGAAAATTTGAAAATATAATAATCATATATATATATATATATATATAACAGTCATGGATGACTTCTGCAATGAACATTTTTTAAAGTAAAATAATACGTATCTTGGGACAAACAATTACGATGACAAATCAGGCACATTTTATTACTTGTTGCCAATGGTCTTGCTCATCAATGATTTTTGATTTGAAAAACGTTATACAGACATTTTTACCAAGTTTTTGTAACCAACGGTCATAGGTGTTATTCTTAAATGAGTTTAACAATTCATTATCGTCAGCTGCTTTTAATGAGTCACCTTAAGTATAGTAAACATGGTACGTCGATGACAATAAACATATTTGATAATTGATCTAAATATTTTCAAAAACATTGGAACAGGTTTCGTGATTTCTTTAAAGGATTGAGGATTGCTTTAAATAAACATGGCCTTCTTTGCCTTGCCCAGTGGCTTATTAAACCAGGTACTGATGATGAGAATGGAGGCAATCTACCTCTGAGAGTTTGTTACACAGATTGGCCATGCTGCACAGGTTGAAATTGAAGATGGATATCGTTAGTGATACTGCAATACCGCTTAAGTCAAAATTGCAATATGGCGTAAGTACAAAAATGACAAAAATGAGATTTGAAACTTTTATTATGTATTGTTTTCTACATTTTTTGGCATGTTTATTAACAAAAAATTGATATTTAAAACAATTTTATACAATACCGCGTAACTACAAATAACCTATACCGCCTATCGCCATGACAGTTCAATCAGTGGTATTAGAATTGAAACAGAAAATAAAGTAAAAAATAGTTTTTAATATAAATGTTATAAAGTAAGTATATTAAACTATCGTCAATATTTTAATATTATTATAATTAAAATATTTTTAGGTGATTATATTACAAAATTGATCATGCAATAAATAATACTACAAATCCACCGAATAAAAATTTTGATGTTCAAGGTATTTTTAGTGACGTGCAATCTCCAACCAATCAAACAAATGTATTCCCTTTTCTTCATTTAGACGTTTCTTCAAATACAACTTGCAAGTCTTATACTTTTTTGATAGCTGAATAGCTAATTTCTTTATTAACTAATAAATAAATAATAATTAATTGATTTTCCAGTGAATTTAGTACAGATACCAGAAACAAGCAAAAAAAGCAAAAACAATCTTCAGCAGCACTATTTTCTTGAGGGCCAAAAAAGGGCCTTAATGTTACTTGCAGAAAGACGTTTGAAGATACGTTGGCCACAGAAAATATTTCTTTATTCAAACCAAAGAAAGACGAATGTGATATTTATAGGCCCAACAAGACAGAAGAAGAGTATCAATTTTATCTAGAGTTGAAAGATACAGTCAGAAAAGAAAAAGAGAATGATAAGAAGCAGGCTATTGAAGAAAAAATATACCTTTTGTCAGCTGACGATCAAGCTGTTCATCTATGCCCTTTCTTGAATGCTAATACTTTGTATTTTAAGACGAAACTTACAATACATAATTTTTCGATTTATAATTTAGATACTTAGATTTTTAGATACTATACTAGATTTTTCGATTTATAATTGTGAATTAAATATTTATACTTAATAATAACCAAAATAAAATGTATCTTCTTATACATAAAGATATACCTTCAAACAATTTTGTATTTTATCTAAAAATTTTTTATTACCGTAGCCTCAGATTCCATTTTAATGCTGCTTCAATCAATTTTTATATTGGTAATATTATATTTAATATTGGTAATATTTATAAAAATATTTAGATAGCATGTAAATATTATTAACATTTATTTGTAATATTATATTTTTTTATTATAATTTTATTGATAGATCGAGTATGATAAATAATCATATTCTGTGCTTATATCTTCAATATGGTTTTTTCGTGCTTCTGTAAAATTGAATTTTTAGCAATTACGCGGTATTGACAAATGTAGTTACGCGGTATTGCAATTTTTTACTTAAACGGTATTGCAGTATCACCCATATAACGAAGACTTAAAACAATTACTTAAACCCCTAATTTTGATGTGTACATATCTAAAACTTTAGAGCCGCAATAGTATCAGGAACAGTATAGTATTAGAATCCATATAATCGCAGAAACAGTGTTAAATATTTTTAGCCGAAAATATTTCTTCGACTGGTTGATCCTAGAATCGATTTTGTAATAGGTATAATAGGTCTTTAGTCTCTCAAAAAGCTGCTAACTGGTAACATAGAAGTCCCCTCAGAATGCATCCGACGTTACCCAACTTGGCCATGAAAGACGATTTTACACTCTTGCCTGAAAAATAAATACAAGCCCATAAATAAACCACAAACACCAAGAGCGGGAGTTGAAGACGCATTGCTGCACCAGTATCTGGTGCCTTAGGGGCCTCGGCTACCCGGAATATTTTGACCTTGGATTGGAATTGATTTTTAAGAATATCTACTCGATGCTTCAACCAAATATAAGCTAAATTTCTCATTGAACGCCAATGAATCTGATAACTCCAAATATTTTAATACATGCAGTTAATGATGGAGTTAAGAGAGCAAGGATTTCATTTCATCTTAGCTCAATTTTTTTGAAATGATTCCCTTGTCCACACCCCATTTTTCTTCTATTTTCTTTCTTAAAACTTTAAATACTACCACCTCACTATTTAATAAAACAAAATTATTAACATGTTTAAGAACATAATGAAATATCGTGAACTAACTACTAGTCACCATAATTGTATATAAAAATTTAACAGCCACAAAATTTTGAAAAACCAGTCTAATATAAATGAAAATAAGAGTGAGAACTACAAAGTTTGGGCTGAAATAACATTCACGATATATGTAATTATATTTTATCATGACCTCTCAACATAAATGTCTTCTTTAACTGAGCCTGCGCGTAATTATTTTTATGGGAGTATGGGCCTTATCTGCCCTGGACGCCATTAATTACAACTGCTTGTAAAATGCAAAGTTTCTCTTTACAGGTAATCCATATAATGACTGGTTTTTTAGCATAAAATATTTATGGATCACGCAACTATCCTGTAGAAATAATTAATAATATTTAATACCCCATAAAATTGTTTTTATCAAAGCTACATGATAAAACAAATTTTATGCTCTGGATTCTTCTAGTACCGCCAATTAATGGCCGCTTAATTTTATGCTCCTCTTAATGTTAAATATTTAATTGCAATAAAAGAATTAATTTATTGTAAGGAATGAAACAGTAAAATTTTTGATTTAATAGAACCAATTTTATTATTATATTTTACTCAAAAAGTATATTGATTGGACTCTATAGAACTGTATAATATCAGAAAATGTATATAAAAAAACTTAGGAAGATATTGTTTTCTGACTGTTGAATGACTATTTATTAACCAACGAAGATAGTCTGTTTTTGGAGCAAATGAAAGGAGAGGTGAGAATTAAGAGGAGGATGCTATTATAAAGAAATAGAGATAAACATTAATAATAATAATAATAATAATAATAAAAGTTTTCTTTGATTACTAATTATATAACCTAAGTATTATATGTATGGATCAGTGGTTTAAGATAGCTTTTAAATATATTTATTAGCTTGACGCAAAAGTTCGTCCCATTTTCTGAAAGGAAATGAAGAAAAATTTTATTTACTAAAAATTATGTGCCGTTCTGTTCGATAATATTTCTTCATCTATTCGGAAGATGGATAAGTTCGCAATCTTAGTTCTGAAGTTTCTGGCTAAACCACTGATTCAGGCCAGTGATTCAAGTATTTCAAGGAAGTAATATTTTTATCATCTCAAGTGAAGCGGCATGCTTTGAATTGATCTAAATAAATGGTAGACAGGGGACGCAAGGTTGAGAAAATACAGTGGATAGACCAAAACATACCAGTCAAGATGTAAAAGTTTATGTCGGGTGGTCAAAGACACAAACTATCAGCATTATCTCCATGGATTCTGTTGGATATTTTAAGATGCTTATAGTCGATTGCTCCTTTATTGCACTTAAACACTGTTACAGTTTTGAACATTATTTTCTAATTAATAGACTGGTATAACGCATCATAATAAATGATTCCCTGGCATTGTTATGCTATGGACCAAATGCATAGCATAACCTTCTTTGCTTGTGAATTGGTTTTTGCTCTAGTTAAAAGGCCATTTTCGCACATTTCGCCATTGACTAGTTGATTCTAAGAATTTCTCCAATGTCTCGAGTTGTTCTTTCATTTACGGTACGTAAAATCACCAACGACATCCTCACCCTACACAGAACACATTTCTTTTTACGTTAGCAAAACATTCTTGCGGAAATTAAAAAGCTTAGTATAGGATGACTCTTTCAGTGCGTCCAAACTTTAAATTCAAATAAGACAACAACCAAATTAGATGCCTTGAAACTATTTATTTTATGCGAAATAGCATTCATTCATGTTTGAAAAAAAAAATCGGACAAATGTCCACGCGGCTATGTCTGACAAAGCACAATCTTTCAATTTAATTTCCGATTTTTTGTCAAGCAATTGTGGTCTAATGTCCGCAATTGTGCGAGTTATGTTGGCTTCCAAGGCGTCATTAATTTGCCTGATTTATCTGCATAGATCAAAGATTTAACATAACTGCAAAGAAAATAATCTAAAGGGGTTAAATCAAATGACCTTGGTGGTTTCTCGAAATAATTTTCTCACTGAATTATTCCCTCAATAAATCGACTGTTGCGTTACCTGTTTGATATGTGGAGCCGACCTGTTGGACCTCATCTCCTCGACCCCAGATCAATACCATTCAAATTTGGAATTAAATTTTCCTTGATCATCACTATGCAATGATCACCGTTAACGGTAACGTGCTTTCCAGCTTGATTTTTGAAGAAATACGGCCCAATGATGGCATCGGCGTACAATCCGCACCAAGGTGCCTTTTTTCTGGATACAACGGTAATTGTTGGATCATTTGCGGGATATTTTCACGCTAAATGTGGCAATTTTATTTCTTAACGTAACCATATAGCCGGAAATAAGATTCGTCGCTTAACAAAATTTTGTGGTTAAATTTTACGTCAAGTTGCAATTGATTTTGAGCCCATTCGCCGAACGTACAATGCAAACGATGGTCTTGCAGCTTGAGTTCTTGAAAGCTAGAAAACTGGATCTTGCAAGGCACCGGACCATGATCTTTATGCAATATTTTCCACATAGTCGAATAACAAAGCCCAACTTTATGCGAATGCCGCCGAATTGATAAATTTATATTTTCAGCTTGAAATGCTTTCAGAATTTGTCAATAATTCGGCGATATATCGCTCGTTTCGGTAATTATGTGCACCATAAAATTTATATCTAGTGCTCTATAAGTTCGGCGCAGAGAACACTGATTTTGAAAATATATTACGACAGTTTGCAAGCACTGCTCTGATTTTCAACATTTCACGATCATTTGCCAGACTATACTAAATAATTTTTATACTAAAGACCCGCAAACTCACAGCGACCCCTGTCGGAACTACGGATACACTAGATAAGTGTAGTAACAACCATTATTACGAAAATGCTCCTTATTTTACGCCATTTTAACAAAACTTAAAAAACGCAACCAAATATTTTTTTTTGGTATTCGCTGAAATTTCGTCTGTCAAACAAAATCAAAACCTTGCAAGTGTCTAGTAAATAACACTTCGGTTTTGCGATGCAATGCAATCTAGCGCTAAAAACTGGACAAACCTTTGCATCAGACCAATATTTGAAGTCTTACGATATAGTTCTAGCGAACAATCCCATCAGGAATTCATCAAAAGCATAGTATTATCTTCCTCAGTGTAAAGCACGTAGAACTGAATCGGTTTGTGATAACCAATAACTTAGATTTGATTAGAAACACAAATGCTCATAGATTGGTCCCCTCGTCGACATAAGGAAAACGCATCGAAAAAAAAAAATCCCTTTTGGAACTTTATATTAGCTAGTAGTGTATGCGGTTTCTTGCTCCATTTCCATATTCCTTGTTTCGATGATCGATGATCTTTTCTTGTAAAATCTAGATGATATATCAAGATGTACCAAATATACTACATCCCAAATTATAATTTGAGAAAAAATAAAGAAAATCTAAGGTTTTTATTGAATTTGTTTATCATTTGTTTAAGTAATCCGGTTATCCAGAGCCTCCCCCAAGCGGCTTGATAGGGATCGAATGCAAAGTCTATCTAGTTGTATCTAGGAGAAATTTTCCTAGTGTATGGTTCATCATATCATAAGCATGCTTTCTGGGTAGAAAACCATGAAGACCACTTGTCTTGTACTATGAAGAGCACTTATCTTCAAAATTTGTTTCAAAATTTGATATATCAAACAGTTCGGATATGAATAAGCCAACCGGATCAGTAACAGATTGTTCGATAGAAAAATAAGACTCACTCATAACTGGTCATATTCCCATCTTGAGTTGCATTTTCCACAGATCATCAATGTCACTATTGATTATAGTGTTCTATAGAATGACAACAACGGAAATTGAATATTGATGAATCCCGTTTTGGCGAATATGGTTAAATACGAGTTTACCTCCTACGTGAAGAATGATACCAGCCTTTGATGTTCAATGGCATCTATACGGAGTAGTAGGCCTTACGGTATGGAGTGATATTGTTTATGAAAGTAAGGTCTACTATTCAATAGGCTTAACATATTAGGCGGAACGTTATTTTTAAACTGTAATGATTTCATGTATAGTTAATACAAAATTAGGAAAATCTTTATATTATACTACAGGTATTTTTCGAAATTTCAATTGTTCGCTATTTGTCATAATACCTACATTTTACAAAAAAAAAAACAAAAATTAAATCGATCCCCCTTCTAGGTGTAGCAATGTAATGTCAGTTTTTTTATATTATAAGTAAATATATATAATATGTAATAATAGTTTACATAAAAAATACGGCTAGTCATTTCAAAATGCATGAAGACACTATATACCTTAATACAATTAAAGAATTGCTTTGATAGTTGCGATACCAGAGAATGTTAGGCATGTTGTAGACATGTGCCTTGACAAACTGACTTTTGTTTTCGGTTTTTCTACACCATGTTTGATGTTAGATAAAATGTTTTTCAGACAATCTAAACATCAATATTTCGCCTCATTATTAGAAATTTATGTTGGCTTCGAAATCTTGTTTTACGTCTGTGAGTTAGTAAAACATCCAATTATTACGTTTTATTGGGTTTGTCCGATAAAATAGGAAGGACCATCCTTTTTACAGACCTTTGGAGATCACGCTTTTGTGATTTGGGTCGCAATAGCAGCACTAAAACTTATCAGTACGATCGGACTAGTTTTACAAACTATAAATATTCGTGAGGTAGACAGTGGCTTGCCGAATGTAACAAAACAAATATCTCTACATTTTCATGCAGAGGTTACTACTGAAACATTGAATTCAATATTAAACTATATTATTATATAATTTTACATAATTGCATATTTCCAAATCTATTAAAAAAAAAGTGATCTAACATTGAAAAAATAGATTTATTATCATGAAAGATATAAATACATATATATACCCTTCTGAGTATTATTACCCGAAACCACGCCTAGCCTTAAATAACAAGCATATCACGAAATTCACGAAAATATTTTTGGTTAGAAATCGAACTTAAATGCACGCACTAACACACACACTATATATATATATATATATATATATATATATATATATATATATATATATATATATATATATATATATATGCCTGTAGGCGATTTGGCTTGATGCCGATTAAATGATCAATTTGGGCTTATGGAATTCTTTACATATATATATATATATATATATATATATATATATATATATATATATATATATATAGGTAATATATATATAGATATATATAGATATATATATATATATATATAGATATATATATATATATATATATATATATATATATATATATATATATATATATATATATATATATATATATATGCCTGTAGGCGATTTGGCTTGATGCCGATTAAATGATCAATTTGGGCTTATGGAATTCTTTACCATTCTTCACGAACAGTATATTTTAGTTCACACAGAGTACATCTACAATGCGGTGCATTTAAGATGTAGACACCCCCATATTTTCGATTTATTTGAAGGAATACAGATTTGAATTTTTATATAATCATATTGATTGATAGATTACATGTTTTAAGATACTCAACTGAAATCTAAACTTCGCATTTATAATTTAATTATTTTGGTCTATGTGCAAAAATTCAAATATGTATTCCATCAAATAGAGAAAATATCGCAGTGTGTTCATATACTGTTTGGTTACTTAATTTCTTTATTAAACTTAACTGCAAGCTTAAAAAGATAACCTGTTAACGTGTTAGGGTAAGAGGCGCCTCAGCAACTAGGCTATGTAGCGAGCTTAAAAAGAGTATAATATATATATATATATATATATATATATATATATATATATATATATATATATATATATATATATATATATATATATAGATCAAAATAATATTTGGCAGACCTTTGGAATCCCTCATTCACAACCGATATGTAACTAACAGAGTATACAGTCACAATCTGCACATTTCGCTGATAACTAAAGCTAGTACGTCTCTGATTTAAACGATATTCTTAAAAACCATCCCGAAAACCTTATCTTACACGAAACATCAAAATTCTGCGATCGTTTAGAACAAGGCAGAATACAAAAAGCCGGAGGCCGTTAAAAAGCTTTGAATGATTTTTTTATAGGAAATTTTGCTAACGGTGCGATCCCGTGTTTTCGAAAACACGAAAAAAGTAGCTATAAAAATGTCTTTCAACTTGACCTTGGATCATCAATCGGCGCTTCTGGAACCACCTTTTCGATGTGTTGGGGTGACAAGTGTTTAGTCTGTCGTAAAATATACAATTTTATTACGGCTGGAATCATTAAAAATATATTTGGATATTTGTTATGAAAAAAACTCTAATTTGAACCGTCCCTGAAATATGGCAAAAAATTACTGATTTTAACATTTAGATGCTCTTTACATTGTGCGTTATAACATTTCTTTAATAACATTTAAGGCTAAGTTGAAACATGTTTGAACTTAAGATCAAAAGGATTGACCCACAAAACATCTGTTTTAATTTATCGACACGCTTTATTAACAATGTTTATATGCCAACTTTACCTAATGAGGCATGGAAAAACTTAAATTTGAACAAACGTTACACTAATAATTAAAAAAGTCATGTCCATTATCCCGATTCATGATTTTCTTGCATCTCGCTATTTGAACTATTTTATATGGCTTCAAAGACCTTCTTTCATTCTTTCATTCAGATTTTTCATTTCTTTCATATCTGATGTGAGCAAGGTGTTCTTTGTATCTAGCTAAAATGGATCTTTTAATTTATCCAACATACACATCTTCGATTACAATCTTGACAGTCAATTTCTTGACAGTCAATTTTCAATTTTTGGTTTCGATTTTCTCAGATTTTTATTAACTTATCACAAGATTTGTAAACTATAATACATTAATGTATATTTTTTTTTATACATTTTGTCTAGTCCTCGTGATAATTGGTATTAAACCATGAATCTGTTTTTGCTTTGGTCCCTTTGTAAACTTGAAGATTCTTTTTTAAATGTCCTGAACTTATCTTAACACTATATAACCATAACTTATATAACCATTCACTTCGGCCACCTCCTTAAACAATTTTTTGTCTTGGTTATAACTATCTTTGTTTAGAGGAGAATAAATTAATCTTTCCAGCATAAAGTTTAAACTAGTTATCTTCATCTGTAAGCAATAAGTACTTCACTCGTGGTTAATACCACATTGTGAACCTTGTGACAAGTTTGTCGCACGTATCGGGTTTTGTGTGTTCCAAATGTCCCAATGTATTTTCAGTAGCTTGAACTTTAATAGTATCAATTTATTCAAAATATGTCAAAACTTATTTGCTTTATTCGATCAATACAGACAAGCAACTAAATACACGCGTCTGACATTCCACAGCACGCCATCTAGCAAATCGTACTTGATAAATATCACAGTAATTTAGTCATAGTTGCGCCATCTCTTTGTCAGACCGACCTCTCGAACTACCCTTAGTTATTGATAGGTCAATATACAAGGTGCGTCTCACGGAAAACAGGACTTTGTCAAAAACAAACATAAATATTTATTTCTTCGACAAAAATTATTATTTTTATTCAAAATAGTCTCCTTGCGCGTCAATACAATGTTTTGCATGGTCAATTAGGTTGACGACTGAATTTTTAAACTCGGCCAGAGATATATCCTTTCGGATGGCGGTCGATGCCTTTTGAATAGCCTCAATGTCGGCAATAAACTGGTGACCAGGTGAAGTTTTTCGAAGAGGCAGAAGTCGCAGGGAGCCCAACGAGATGAGTATGGTAAATAGTGAGCATTGAGCGATGAGATGGCGCATTATCGTGCAACACGCGCTAGTTGCCTTGTAGATGGTTGATTGATCGTTTGACCAGGTGGAACGAACTCCGTATACACAATTCCCTTCAAATCGTAGAAACAACTCACTATTGTTTTAATTTTTGACTTCTCGAGACTGCTTTTCTTCGGTTTTGGCTCACTCGGGTACTTCCATTCGACACTTTAAAGCTTGGTTTGTGGATCATATTCACAACACCACGTCTCATCATCAGTAACAATGCTGTACTCGAAGTTTTCGACTCTTTAATCAAGCCCTTGCAAGGTCAGATTCACACCAATTTTTGGTTATCAGTTAATTGCGAGCACAAAGCGTGCACAAAGCGTGCACAAATCTTCTAAAGTCCCAAATGATCGGTCAAAATGCGCTGAATTGAATCCTTGGACATGTTCAATTCCATTTCCATGTTTCGCAATGAAAATGTGGGGTGATTTTTTATAAATTCACGAACAATTTCAATGTTACTTTGAGTGACCATGGAATTTTTCGCACCAGGATGTACCACTTTAAGCGCGATAACTTAACTTCTAACGATCCGAATGTCATGAAATTTTGTCAGAACGTCAGATAAGGATGCACCTTTCCCCGTTAAAAGATGGCGCCACTAGAAATAGCTATTTTTAAAAAGTCCTCTTTTGCGTGAAACGCACCCTGTAAATAATATTATTTAGGTTTGACTTCCATTCAAGGCCTAGATTACTGATACTACGAAAAATTAGAAACCATAAAAGTTCACATAACCAAGTCGTGTAAAGCTAAATAACTTCTGGTATGCCTTTATGTTTATGCTATACCTGCGTGTGTAATTATGTGATTGATGCAAAAGTGCATAGAAGTTCTGAGATGTCTGCCTAAATAACTGATCCTAATAATTATTTAAGTTTTCCAAGGAAGGAAGCTTTTACCGTTTAAGCTGTTTTGAAGCGATCTAATTAAATGGTATTCGGAGCGCGCAAGGTGGGGAGAGTACGGTTATGTATTAAAACATACCACTCAAGTTGTAGAAGTTTGTGTCGGTCGGCTAAAGGCAAGTGTGGTCTATCTCTATGGAACGCAATATTCTTTCAATGGGGTAATTTTGCTCGTTTCTGGTCTTTAATTTGCTTACTTGTGAACAATATTTATCCGACTTAATGATCTGGGTTTCACTTAACAGTTCGTAATACATCCATACATCCTTGCTGACCATTCCAATTTGACCTAATCACCTGCACACTATTAACTGGTTGATTCAAAGACTTTATCCGATCTGTCGTGTTGTTCTGTATAGATCAACGTTGACCGGTTGTTCAAAACGGGATACATTGTTAAATTAAAATTGTTTACTTACGACACCCTCATCGTACATATCATATAACTTTTTTCGCACCTACGAGGATTATTTCCGCTTCGCAAATAAAAAAGTATAATATGCCGAAAATGCTCCTAATTTTATGCCATTTTTAATGCTTAACAACATTTTAAAACCACATCCAAATAACACAATTTTTTCCCAAGTACTCACTGACGCTCATTCTGTCTCAACTCTTTACCCGTGTGAAATAGATAACACTTGGGTTTTGCGATGCAATGCCATTTAGCGCCAAAAGCGGAACGAACTTGTATCATCTCTATATTTCATGCAACAATAAACTTAAGCGACACTATTAAGCATATTTTATTAAAATGAAATAAAGAAAATTATATCTATTGAATCGATAAAAATACGTTTCATATGTAAAACGCAGCATCTTTTAACATAAATATGAATCAAGAAATTAATATTAATGAGATGCGATGTATTTTGTGCATTTAAAAATCTGTTACATACCCGTTTACGCACTGTTGTAGTGGTAGTCCCATAAGCGAGAAATGTATAATTGTATTTATAGATAAGTTTTTAATGATCTTTTTATTTTATATTCACTATCGCTTATCTTGTTACTATTACTTACTAAAGTTTTTTGTATAAAAATACCTGAAATATTTGCGACCAGTTTTCTATACTGGGTGCATTTCAAGAAAAAAAGATCATCCAATTACTTAAAATACTTATCGAAAACGGATATAGCATCTTTACCACGCGTTTCTTCCAAGATCTTTTCCGTATACAGATGTCAACATAACAGTGAAACCAATAATTTATTATTCGCTCATGTATTATTTGAAATTAGAGATACTGGTTGTTTTTCATATTTCTGTTGTTACTAATACCCCTCTATTTATTCTCAATTTGTTGAAAGAAAGGTGAATAACACTCCACAAGAAAAGAACTTCGCACTGGTACGCTGCAGTGAGAGAAGATAACATTGAGATGTAAAAAACTTCAACCAATATATACAGCGAAACAAAATCACTAAAGCTTTGAATCAAACTAAAAATATGTTATAGTGAATATATTTTCAGTTTCATTCAAACATATCCTATGTTGAACATAAAAACTGATGTATTTTTTGCTTGTTTACTTAAGGGCTTCTGTATTTGGTCGATGGCATTCAATAAATGCTCTATAAATTTTTATGAAGTATTTTTCCGATAACCCCAAGCTAATATATACACAAGATTTTACATAAACATTTAGCTGTGAAAAAGATGTGTGCGCGTTGGATTAAATAGCAGTCGATTGTATGAATCTTTTAAAATGAGCCAAACCCAACAAATTTGTTTGCGAAAGAAGCACTTGGTCGCCTGTTTTTTGGAATAAATAGGCATCTAGCTACAGTACCACTAGAGAATCATATAACGGTCAATTCTGAATGGTACATAACCATTTGTTTACCAGAAGTTTTTGAAGAAATAATAAAAAACAATCAGTGACGTAGGATCATTCACCATGACAACGTGAACTCTCACACATCGAACCGAACAATTCAATATTTGACCAGTTTTTAATTGACCAAATATTGAGTTGTTGATACAATATTGATTGAGAACCCAACGGATCTAAAACTGTTTACCAGTTCAACATGTTTTTAGTTTTGCGTTTGCCCAGAAAGTATCGGACAACTGCAACAAATAAAGTTTAAGCTTTTTGCTCATCCTCATTCATCGAATTTACGAAGGCAGAATTCTTAGTGAGTTATTTTATTTGTGGATCATCAAATATTCCTGCATTAATTTTTTTCTTACTCAACTGAGGTAATTTTTCCCTATATATGCAATAATCCTTTCTTATCAAGAGACTTTACAGACTGCTTCATTAGGCCCAGCTTGATATACAATAGAGGAAAGATGATTTTCCCCAACGTCCATGTTTTCTCTCTTAGGCCACTCTTTTCTAACTTAATGGCGTGTTTTGTCTCTGCTGTTCCAGAGACACAAGAAGAAAGGATATTTGGTGTGCATTTCGGTGGGTGTACACCCATACGTGAATGTATTGAATTGAAAATAACATTAATAGATAAGTGAATGTATCTAAAAATGTTGGCAGATAGAGAAAACTGATTTCATATTTCGATTTAGAGCTCCAAATCCCCTAGTAACAATCAGAGAAAATTTAAATGCAACCTGTTAAACAACAATCTGCAAGCTGATAAATAATTATCTGAGCGCTCGTCCAAATCTCATCTTTCAGCAAAGTAACTGTAGAACGCATACATCTGGTTAAACAGTCGAGATTTTAGAAGAGTTGGCGATAATCATACTCGACTGTTCGTCGACTTCTCTAGGATTATCGCTTTTTAGCATAAGGAGCAAGTATAGCAGGCTATAGGTTTGGAAAATAGGTCACTTCTAACAAAAATCGGAGGAAATTTAAATTCCGCATGTTAAACCGGTCCAAATTTGATCTTTCTGCAAATTAACGCCAGAACGCACACAGCTCGTTAAATAGTGGAGATTTTAGAAGCGTCTTCGTTAGTGACACTCGACTGGCCCTCGAGATCGCCAGGATTATCGCTACTATTACTGCTGCTACTATTATTTCCATATTATATACGCCTAATTCTATTTCAAAATGTCAACCACTATAGTAAATACCACATATTGTATAGATATAATAGTATGACATGTAATAATAAACAGATACCTAAGTTTTGGAATTGTATTCATTGTTTTTGCAAGAATGACACGAGCAAGAAAGTAAATGTATTTGAAAACATTATCCGTAGCAAAAAATCATTTACTATTGCATGTTTTAAATTGTATCTTAACATGCTCTGTGTTGTCTCTAGATCACTGAAATCTAGATTTTTAATTACGTTGGAATGACAGTAAAACATATGTAACGTGTTCTTTACCTTCCTTGAACAGCAAATATTCTTGTGATTACCATCAAAACCTCTTTTCAATAGTGTTATTATTTAGGAACAAAATATATAAAACATGTTGAACCATTAATAAAATAATCAAAAGGAATGTACTCAATAAATTTCCAGTTTAGAGCTTCATTCAGTTGATAACATATGCGGCGTTGTCTAATTTCTAATTTTTCTTGTTGATGTTTATTGATACGTTTGGGGATTATCCCATTTGTATCTGAACGATTATTTTTCATGATTTTTACCTTACAAACACCTGTTACCTTAAAACAGTTCTTTTAAGAACTATCACAGTCTTATAATTGTTAGAATCGCACCTGTAAAATGCCCAATCATTTAAATAGTCGTTATCAAGAGTTTGTAACATCTCTTATATACCATTTTGAACAAGATCAAGACAATAATGGTAAATTGATACCCTTTGCGGCTATTAGAGAGGTATGTTAAGTTAATTGTTAATAATTGGATATATATATATATATATATATATATATATATATATATATATATATATATATATATATATATATATATATATATATATATATATATATATATATATATATATATATATATATATATATATATATATATATATATATATATATATATATATATATATATATATATATATATATATATATATATATATATATATATATATATATATATATTATAGAAACTAGAATATTTTTTAGCGTGTTGCAGCAGCCTTAAATTTGAGTATGTCCACTATTAATAGGGGAAGGTGGGGTAGGTTAAGACACTTTTTGTTTTTTGGTCATCAAATTTCAGTGAGTAAAGCTATCGAAGAGTTTATTATACCGTTGGAAAACTAGAGCGCATACCAACACTTCGCTGATAAACATTTTTCGATTTTTCAAAGCCCAAACAAATATAGCCAATTTTCCAATGACCTACGTTTTGGGCAAAAAAAAATTTTGTCGGATAAGTTGAGACACCTTAAAAACTTGTTGAAAACCTGAGAATATAAAGTAAATACACCAAATATTTAATGTTTATGGGATGGTTATTAAGTTTAATGACTAAATTTATAATTTGTTCTTATGTTTATTCGGTCAAATCACCTAAAAAACAAAATAATGGTTGATTTGTGATTCGATTTTTCCGATTCAACATCCTAATCGGAGTCACAATTCACATAAGTGTAAAAATACTGTGAACTCATGTCCGCACAATTCAAATGAACTGATATGCTATACGTATTCGTATACTTCGATGGTATTGGTAGATCGGCAATCATACACAGCTCATCATTCGAATCAGAAGATGATGTTGATGTTAATCGCTTCTTCGATTTTTTGGGTGCCGGTTTCCGTTTCTTCAATACCAAAATTGTTTCCGGAAAAGTTAGAATGGCACTTTTTATTGGCTTTCGCTCACGGTTCGATTTTTGGCAAGTGTAGTTGCTTGCACCGGACCAATTTCAGGCAAAATCGAAGAGAGGCTTGACGCATGAGACATAGATGCTAAGACATAGATGGCAATAAATGATGCATGGTTACGAAAACCGAAGAAACATAAGTGTCTCAACTTATCTGAATGACGTCATTTTGTGTCACGCAAAAATATGCGTATCATGAATTTTTACAGGAAATCTTTTTACACATAAAAATGCATGTAATTTATAACACATTGATGGTATTTACTTTAAAAAATCATTAGACATTGATCACTTTATAGATTAATGGAAAAATGAGGAAAACACTTTTTTTTATTTTCACAACACATTGTTTGGCAGTACAGAGATAATGCTTGGTCTCTCTTTGAAACTTTAGGAAAAATTAGGTATTAGTCTTACAATTTGACATAAATGATATTTGACATGTCTGTCAAAAAAACGAGAAATGGCGAAATTTACCCTATGTCTCAACTTAGCCGACAACACCCTAGTATTTCGCAAAAAGTGAATAACAATGAAGTTTTAAAATCGCCTAGAAAGCGTAGTTTTACTAAAAGGGTTACCAATACTGTAGCATTGGATACAAGTTCTATTCGTGAAACCATTTATATCATGTATGAATACAGTAAGTATTCGTAACCAAAGCATTGCAGAAAAGGCTGTTCTTAAACCCATATGTACTTTATACGTAGGCACTCACAGTTTAATTTTAATTTTTAGGACAGCATGTAACTTTGAATTCCTTACATGAGCAATTAAAAGAGAAACAACTGTTTGACGGATACCGTATGTCATTGTGCAACGTATTGAAAGAAGCAGGTTTTAAACGGAAAAAAGCTGATTCAAGACGAGGGCTTATACAATTTCCCAATGTAGCCATTAAATGTATAGATTTTTTCAGAGGTTATATAAAGGAAAGAAAAAAAGCTTTTTAGAAATTTGTCAGTATTTTTCAGATTCTGATAAATGAAAATATAAGTGCATACAGATATTTCATTGTGTCTTCTGTTTTGTACTTGCATATTATATATCAATAAATAGCATTGATAATTATATATTTTTTTATTTTAATAATTATTCAAATATTAAAACATTTCAATAGTTTTTGAACGAAGCATTTTAAAATGTGCTGAATCTATTTAGAGGTACTAAATCGACGAAACTTGCAAAACTTTCAACAATTATTATAATTTTTTTTTAGTTACATAGTAATCTGCGTTTAATTTAGAGTTGATTTTTTAATTTTTATTGAAGTTTAAATTGTAAAAATGATTCTCTAAAGTAAGGTTTTAGTATTCAATCACAATCTGGTAATAGAACAGTCAAAATGTTGATCATGTGCTTAATGACGTGCATCGGTTTTAATTTTGTACAATTTTATATACGATATCGATGAAAATAAATATTTATTAAAAGCAGTTTGCACACTTTTTAATTATAGTAGAATGTCTGGAAGAATAAACAACTTTCACCTACTTATATTCTCTAATAATAACATTATTACATCGACAACGCTTTTCTAATAGTTTTTATTTGTATTTCACGAAGAGTATTGTGTATCTACCATACATATTCAACCATTGTTAATATTGTATATTTCGTATACATTGTAAAATAGAGCTATATGCTACCTCTTCCGAAATAGTAATATATTGTTTGATTGTGATAGTATCTGAGAATATAAACATTCTCAGTTTTCAAGGTTAATAGGATTTAGATGTCATTAACTTATAATAACTTATTTGTGTTTCTTTATTTCGAAAAAAACCCAGTAAAAACAATAATCATATTAAATTTAGAAGTAACTGACCAGTTTAGTAGAATTGTGATTTTTGTTGTAGACCTGGATGAACTATTATTTTTGGAGTCTTTATGTAAACCTATCCTATCAAATATCTCCGACAAATTAAAGTAAGATTAGCGAAGCGTGTTCAGCATGTGCTTTTGCTAGTTTTGACCCTCCATCGGCGTTATCCTTTTTATCAGCGGCTCGCCGTGTGCAAAGAGTCGTGGCACGTGCGCTAGCATTCAACATATACGATCAGTTCCAACAGTTACCCCTGCGATTTTAATGGCTCTTTCTGCATTTCTTTGCATTTAGCGTAACACAATGTACGTAGGTATAGCTGAAGGGGAGGGTGGATGCAGGGTGAAATACAGTGGCGTAACGGAGAAAAAGCTTTTCCTATAATGGATTTGTTTTTATAACCTTGTTATATTAGTTATTAGTTTAATGCCATATTTGGATTTTTTTTCTATTTTACATATCAGACAAAATATCGAAGGCATTATTCCGTTCCCTTGGCATATAGCTGTGAGAAGTAATACAAACCGCCATCGGTAAAGTCCGTTTCAAGAAATGTCGTTACAATAAATCTCAATAAAAGTATTCCTAGATTCTTAAAAGGCCCCAGAGCCGGACTGGTTTAACTTCTGAATAATTTTGGAAAAATAAAATATTGTTAAATTATGATTCAATTACTATTATTATTATTATTGTTATGTATGACTAAAACATTGTTTATTAGTTTGTGTATTTTGAATTTATTAGTACAATAAAAATTATAATTTAAATTTAATTGTACATTTAATTAGGTTTCGCTCTCCCTGTCACTTTTATTTACCTTAATAATAAGTGGTTTTATATTATTAGTAAATGATACATAGGAATCTTCTACTTTAATAACATGGTTAATCGGATTTATCCAACTTTCTTTGGGTAAACTAACATTGAATTTTTGAATAACATAGAATATTTTTAATTGGATTAAAAATACAGTAATAAGGGGGAAGGCGTAAAACCGTATGTCCCATATCGGTAGCAATGGTATACTATACATATTCCTTTTTAATATTAAAGATCTTTAATATTTCTAAAAGATCACATTTTTATATGTATTATCGAAATATATATCGTTTTTTAATATATAGTTTTGAATTTCCAATTTAGTGTTGTTTTTTTGGCGGGTATGATAACTAACATTATCCTTTACAATTACGCTTTCCTTAGGCACATTGGGCAAAAGACTATTTATAAACCAATCTTCAAAAAGTTCTGCTGTGGTGTCGTCATGGTAGTCCAAAGATGAATATTTAATATTTTTGAAGGACAACCATAAACAATTTGGAACCCATCTATCCTCGGAACCAGCATGTAAAAGTGAAATTATTTTTCTCTTGTTCGCTGGGGCTTTGGTTTGTCATTTTCTTGATGTATATACCCATCCTTTTGCTGGCGTCTCATGCGTATCGAACCATGTTTCATCAAGGTAGATAATGGGACGATTTTCTAAGCTGAATTTTTTTATAGAGTTTAAGTAGTCAAACTGGAATCGTCGCAATCATTGTGATTCCATTAATATTTGTCTTTTATTAATGGTCCGATATGCAAACCCCATTTGAGATAATATTCTCCGGTGGCTAGTTCTGCTGCAAATAATGTTGGTTTCATCTTTACTTAGTCGGTGTTACCATGAATGAAATGTAAGCACATTTTGCTCTTAATACATTTTTTGCTTCGAAATTTGGTTCGAATTAAGTCTTTGTCGCTTTCATCAACACATTTGCTTTTACCAGAATCATTACGGAATTTTTTAGCTTTAATTAGCTTCGTCACAATATCTTTAACTGTAGACAACGGAGTTTTCTTGCTTAGCATCGGGCGATAAATGTTTTCTTTAAAAATTAGCACTACCGGAGGCACAACTATTATTATCTTGCCAAGAATACCACATTTTTAGCACGATTGGAATAACAAAACATTCTATCGAAGTTATAGAAGTGCACTGTTTAAGAAAAGAATGCAAACAAAACTAAAATATTTCGAAACTACTAAATCAGGTATACAATTCATTTTATCTTTTAGCCTGTTATTTTATAAGGCCCGGCCCTGTTTACTTTTCTTGCAACTTTACCGGGTTTCGTTATGGCAGAGGTTGTTAAAAGTTTATGCAGCCAATCTGTCAACGATATATTTTGAAACGCACTATACAAGAAAACCTAACGAACTTTAATCAGCGACATATATGAAGTTCGTCTTTCAATTCGCGTTTCATGATCTGTAAAATATTGGTTCGCAACTGTTTTTGCTATGGCAGGACTGTTTCCCAAAGTGAGAAGCCTAAGGGGTAATCCTGACGTTCTATTCTTCTTCGACGTTCGGTATCCCTACCCTAGGACATTTTTCTCAGACTTCTTGAAAATAGGTCCATTTAAAGACTGTATGTGGTTTCCGGTTGAGACAATTGGAGATATCATATAATGACAATTCTCATTCGCTTCCCCACACCCGTCAAATTTCCAACTTCTTATAACGGCTGAGGTAATTGTCATGCTACCATTTTCATTTTCTATAGCTCTTAAAAGAAACAAGATAGAATTTGCTTTTTCTATAATATGTTTATTTCGTCTTTAAATGTTGGGATAACTAATTTTTGAAGAATATGTCGATCAAATATGGGCCATTAGCAACAATGTAATTTTGTACCGTTTTTAACACATTTTCTATAACTTTTATCAATATATCTGAACAATTTGAATCTTATAAAGAAACATGTGAGTATTTTCAAAATTCTGGGTTAATTGCGTATGGAAATATCCAATTGTACTCGTCGAATCGTACGTCAGTAAATCCTCGTGCTGGAGATTCCTCTATATTTAGCTCCACATGGGCAATATTTTCACACAGCGCCTGTTATGAATTCTTGAAATTGCTTGAATAAACGATAAATTGTTATTTTATGATGCGCCCGAAGATTAGGATATTTTCGCCTAAGTTTACGCTGAGTTGCAATAATTGAATTTTCTTTTTCTAAATTATAATAATTTCACTGCGTTTTTTAGTGCGTATTTATCCATATAACTTGATGGCGTGATCTTACTCCACTCATTACTTTCAGTATGGTAAATTATTAATTAGGATATAATTAAAGGGAAGCAAGAGAAATTTAACAACATGGGTAAAAATTGTATCATTTTTTACTCTTGATTAATTCTTAAAAAATTATCAAAATATATTAAGTCCGGTTAGGAGGATCAAGAAATGTTAAATTCGGCTTCAAGGTTCCTAAAATGCTGACTGTTTGCGTAAATATGGACTGTGTTTAAATTGAAACACGATGCCATTTCTTAATTGATTTATTTTAAATCTAGATGGCAGATAATTATCAGTTAAGATGGTGGGCGTCGTGGTTTACTGTAAGGAAACTGGTCGGCACGTGAACTCTACCGCTGTCGATTCAACACTAATCGTACCACCATGGCCTTGGCTGTGACGGTAGTATTAGAATTACGTATCGGTGCTGCTGATTAACGCACATAGCATAGATCCAATACGTTAAGTCCTGTCTAGCTTTAATTTAATAAAAAGTAAAAAAGTACTTAACAACCTTTGTAAACGGAATTTAACTTAATTAATTTTTCAAATGTTGTCGTCAACATTCTGCACTATCTTCCTTTATGCGCGGTGCATAAAGGAAGATAGTGCAGATTAATCTATATGACATGCTTTGCTACATATAGAGGAGAGTTCCCATGCTGCCAAATCACTTCTTTATTTTTGCTATAGTAAGGTCACTCTAGCTGCAATAGTTATAATAGTAATCAATATAATCCAACATCGCAGTAATTCTCTGACTAAGACTACGTATCACATCAGATACAAAGCAATTTTTTTATGACTATTGGACATCCGAGTCAATATCTATATTAAAGCAAGATATATCTATAATTTCTTATACTTTGAGATTGTCGGATAATATTCCAACTTTATGATCCGTGATATCACACACAAATTTTCTCAAATTACTCATCGTCAAGATCCTCTCATTTCGCAAGTTTTTATCTAATTTTTAATTGAAATGAGTAACCATCATGCACCATTTATATCTTCACAGCACTTTTGTGGGGTTATGATTTAATTTCTGTATCAAATATTTAATTATAAATTAGAAATATAAGAAAAAAATGCTAATTGTCTCAGCTACTATAATGTTCATTGTCGAAATTTTTTAAAGATCTATTGAATATCTTAGATTCAATTATATCATCACAATAAAATTGAACGACAGGGTTGAACACCGACGTAGAGTATGGCTTATTATTATTTTCGATGTTGCAACGAATGTTTTCTCGGATAGTAGATAATGTTCCTAAATCATTCCGGGTATCGATCCGTTCGTTCTGTAAAGAGTCAAGACAATTAGCCATAATCTTATTTTGCATTTTTAAGAGTTGTTCGCATCGAGTGGAGGATCCAACAGTTAACTCTTTTTTAGGTTTATTTCCAAACCAAATAGTTCACCAGCTCTTGGCAGCTATTTTATGCGTCCTTGCAGTTCATATAAGTCTTGTGAAAGGTGTACTATATCATCTGCAAATCTAAGATGGTTTAAGCGTACACCATTGATCTTTATACCATGCTGTTGCCAATCCAGGGAATACTCCTTCAAGGCAGGCCGCCAAAAGAATAGGCGATATTACGCCACCTTGCCGTACACCTCGCTCTACATTAATTCCAATGTCAAGACCAAGGTGAATTGTAGATGTAGCTTCATCATATATCGATCCCAATAGGTTTACTTATGTTTAATTTACCCCCTGGTTAAGCAATACATCCATTATGGCCCGCTTTTAGATTGAGTCAAATGTTTTTCATATTCGATTGAAGTCAATATATTCACAGTGGCTTGGTGTATTCGTTGTGCTTTTCTATGGCCTGCTGCACAACTTGGATGTGATCCATTGTACTAAATCCACTTCTGAATCCTGCTTGCTCTCTTGGTTGCGTGTTATTGTTTTCTTAATAATCTCTTAAATATTATCTTGGTGACATATTGTACATTTAAATAGGCTGTATAATTCAAAATGAATTTTATTTATACAGGGTGTTTCACCGAACCGGGGAGGGTTATAGTTTTGTTTTTTCTTATCGAACAAAAATTCATGCCAAAATGGATGAACATATAGGGTGTTTATCCATTTTTGCATTTTGCTATTGATTCTAAACATATTTTGTGAAAAATGTCATGTACCTAAACCTAATGGTTTTACCGATTTCCGCCATTTTGTAAAAAATATTGGAGTTGCAGACTCTATTTTGTGGTGTCATATATCATTTATTTTTTGATGTAGGATTATCATTTGTGGTAGAAATATTAGTGAAACTATGACTTAACTTTTAATGCAAACAAAATTTGTCTACGTTATAGGGTGTCCAGGATAACTGAGATAAATAGAAAAAAATGAAAGCATCATATTTCAGTTTAAATGAAAAATATTTTTTCATATTTTCCAAGATTTTTTACATTTTTGTTTTTAATATTACGTTTTTAATGGAATTTACCTTAGACGTTTTAGTAACAGCGTCATAAAATTCAATTCAAATAGCAAATATTGTTCTAGTATAACTTTTAAACAGTTTTTAAATGATACATCTACTTTTTTATAATTAAATAAGAAAAAAATAATTTTATGCTCCATTATTTTGACTATGAAAAAGAAATGTGAATATCCAATTACAAGTTAAAGCACGCAGATGGCCTAGATGCCTTAAATAATCATGACGTAGAAACAAATGAGCCAAATGGTCAATTATTTGTACTTTGGGAACTGTCAAATTGTGTAGTATGGTATTATTAGTATTATTCGTTTTTATGTGGTATTATTTATTAGAACAGAAAGTAGATCGAAAATGAGTTTTTCCAGATAGGATTAGCGTTTATACGCCTGAAAGAACGATTTGGAAAAACTGACTGTGTCGACTACGAAAAAAACTTGGAAAGGCAAAAAAAAGCTGTGAGTGATTAAAACGATTATTTAGTTTCATATTGTAGTTTTCATTTGTCAACCGACATAACTTTCCCTATTACAGCAGTGATAATTCAAGATTTATTATCCTTTTAGATCATCAGCATAGATGGTCTCTTAATGTGTGGGCTGGTATTATCGGAAATCGCACCTATGACCATATTTTATTGGAAATAGAGTTAATAGTGACAGTTTTCTCAATTTTTTGCAAAATAATTTTAAAGAGTGAATTGAAGAATTCGTTCGTTCTTTAACTGTAGCGTTCGTTCTTTAACTGTAACTTAAATGCCACCCACCACAATGGATGATATGCAAATTAGAATAAGAAATGTGTTTATGAATACTAATGAGACAATGCTTATTACAGTCAATAGTTCTTTTGAACATAGGCCTAGAGTTTGTATTGCACAAAATGGTAGACATATCCAACATTTAATTAAATGATTGTAGTGACTTCTTTTTTATATATGTTTGTACATAAACTGTTTTACTAAAAACTAAATATTTACGACGGTTTGTTCACTATAACAATAAGTTTTGTTACTCTATAATAATTACTTTCTAATCAAATATTAAAAAATGTGATTACCTAAATTCTTAATATGTCATGACTTATCATGAATGTATTCATTAATTTAATAATAATATAAAGCCTAAAGTGAATTCCATTAAAAACGAAATATTAAAAACAAAAATGTAAAAATCTCAGAAATTATGACAGATCGGTATAGGACATATTTACAAGAATAGAAGAATTCAACTTAGGAATATTGTTAAATAAAAAAATATTAAACATTCCATTTAAAAAAAAAAAGATATATTTTGATATTTTTTTCATTTATCTCAGTTATCCTGGACACCCTGTATAAAGTAGACAAATTTTGTTCGCATTAAAAGTCAGTATCATAGTTTCACTCACATTTCTGCCAAAAATGACAATCCGATATCAACAAATAAATGATATGTGGCATTGAAACTAGGGTTTGTAACTCCGATATTTTTTACAAAATGGCGGATATCAGTAAAACCAATGGATTTAAGTTTGGTTTTAGACATGTTTAACGAAATATGTTTAGAATCAATAGTAGAATGCAAAAATGGTTGAACATGTAGGGTATTCGATAAGAAAAAATATAACTATACACCGCAGTTCTACAACTCTTATACTTAAACTTTTTCTCTATCTTTAGGCATTATTAAAATATTAATCTATATCAGACTATTGGGACACTCTGTCTAATTGATAAGAATTTAGCTTGTCCATTGTACAAACCGAACGAATTTATTTGCCAACATAAGATCGAAAGATATATAAAATATTTTATTTTTTGACACCGTCACTGGCTTTTACCGGTATACACTTTTATACTTTTATATTGTGCTCGCACACATGTGCGTAGATTTTAATGCATGTGCAGTGGGGTGGCTACCCTTGTGAAAGGGGTGTGGGTTCAGATTAAAATAATCATAGAAACTTGTTTTCGTGCATGCATATGCTAAATTAACTTGCCTAGGATTTATACTGTAGGCAAGGTGGAGTGAGTGGTTTTGGTGGTTGTAACAGCGGTCCCCAACAGTTTAATTAAAATTTTGTTTTTATTATCTGATTGATGTATGGTTTAATAATATTTTGATTGTTAGGATAAGAGTTTCCAATTGTGATTATATTTATTAGATTTAGATATTATGCAATCTTCCAATAATGGTTCTGTACATTTGTTAGGAAATATATTATTTTGTTTTACGTAAAATTTTAAATAATAAACACAAAATTGAAATTTGGCTGCTGGTTCATTTTGCTGGCTCATTTTGTACAATTATTTCAGATGATATTTGAATCTAACGTTTGATTTCACTCCACTTTGGAAGGAGTGTATCCCTCAACGTATAATTCATAGGAATTAAATACGTAATTTGTGTTTAAAAAAAAGCTGCAGGATTTATATTAAAAATAAAGAAATTGAATTTAAATTAATGTACAATGTAGTCACGTGATTACTATATATCGAATAGCACGTCGTCCAAGTAGTCCTTTGTAGCTGTGTATAAACCACTCCACTCTGCTCTTTCACTCTTTAATCACTTTAAGCAGCTTGGAAGTTAGATTCACGATCATGATTCGCCATTATACAAAGTATGTCGGAAGAATAACAGAAATTTTAAATTCAAAGGAAACAACTAGCGCCATCTATAGAAACTATATATAATATATAATGTGAAAGCTGCATATTTGCTCTATAAGAAGAGACAGCCGTTATTAGAATCGATCAACAGATTGTTAAGTTATAGCGCTTAAAGTGACAGACTTTTGTCACCTCGTCATAAAAACACGATGGTACAAAGAGTTAAAATTAAATTTTGTTTCAAGCTCGTTAAATCTTTTTCAGAAACATTTGAATTGATAAAAAAAAGTTTATGGTGATGATTACTTATCTCGTACACGTGTCTTGGAGGGGTATAAGCGAATACAGGATGGTCGTGATGCTTTGGAAGACGACATGAAGCCAGGCTGGGCAAAAAAACAAGAATCGCAAAGTGCGTGGAATGATCGCCTTCGATGCCAATTCAACTGTGAGATGGATAGCGAAGGAATAACATACGACCATAAAATATATAATAATATACATATATGTATATATATATATATATATATATATATATATATATATATATATATATATATATATATATATATATATATATATATATATATATATATATATATATATATATATATATATATATATATATATATATATAATATAATAATATATAATAAATATAATAAAACTAACGGAAAGTCTGTCCTTACAAAACTGTCACTGTTTGTTAATTTTTGGTGAAAAAACAAGGGTGAATGCTTCAACATCCTCTATATTTGCCTGATTTATCTTCGTGTGACTATTTCCTGTTTCCGAAACTCAAACTGGCCATGGAAGTAACGTCTTATGAGTGTTAAATAATTCAAAGAAACCGTGACGAGGGCATTTGATACGATTCCGGAAAACGAAAGAAATATATGCTAGTATTGGTTGAAGCGGTGAATTGATGTGATATGAAGTGATGTGAAGATATTAATGTTGAATAAAAAAAAATAATTTTGGCAAAATAATAAATTGCTTATTTTTTCATTGAAAAAGTTCCTTTTTCCGACATACTCTATTACTGGCATTCAACTTCCCTTTAATATAGATCTAAAGAAAAAGTCTCTAGACTACATGGAGTCTCAAATCACATAGAGTTAGTGTCCAATTTGTGTTTATATTTCTCAGAGACACGACTTTGAAATTTAATGCCCAAAATGGTACACCCGTCTTATTGAAGTTATATATCGGTCGTGTCCATAACTTCAATTCAAAGCCGGAAAAAGCCTGTTATTATACCTCTATAGCGCACCCCATTGACTAAACCTGATGGTTGATGATTTTGGTGATATTAAGTAAAAAGAATATACACTTTTTGAGAACAGGATTTGTAATTTATTGGCTAGTGTGCTATTGTGTACTGAAGCATGGTTAATAAATTTTTAGATGGCAGCTCAAAAATATAAACATCTTCCAGTTAAACAGAAGAGATATGTCTATGTCTATGTGTAATTGAAATCGTTGAGCTCTAATTGAAACATGAAATTCAAATTATCTACATGACAAATATAAAAATCACAAGTATTTTTATATTAGATGTTTTTATAATGAAATCATATTAGAAATAGTCATAAGTTTGCATGTATTGTATAATGTTTTCAAATCAATATTTGGCAACTCGAATCATTTTATATCGTTACCTGAAGCAGAAGTTCACATCAACAATAGCAGCGAGGAAATTTTATGTTGAAGCGGCAGACCCAAGTCCTTCAGCAAGAAAATACTATTTCATCCGCAAAAAACTCATCAATTCTTTTGTTGCAAGAATTGTTCGAAAAGTTCTCCATCTGAAATAGAGATGGTGCAAGTATAACCAAATGGCAATGATTTATATTAAATATGATTCGTTAGATGGCATAGCATGGCATGGCATGGCATGGCAAGGCAATGGCATGGTAATGGCAATGGCATGGCAATGGCCTGTTTGTGGCGATCGAGTAAAGCAAACAAGTTCACATATTCTGAAAAATGTATGTAAAAAAGCATATATGTAAAAATTTAAATTCGAGCTATTAATTTTAATTTATGGGTATTCAAATTAGGAAAATTAGGAGAATAACTAAATACCTCAAAAACGCAAATAGTGCAACAAAAAATCCTGACATTTAAGGAGCAGCTGTGGCTGGCTGCACATCTTGGAACAAACATTAGGAAACTTTCAGGGGAATTAGGAATTTTAATAATACCGTTAACTGGCATTCGCGAGGCATAGGTGACATTTTTAATGTGGTATTGGTCACCTCAAAAACGCAACTACCTTTGTTACACCCTAGTTTTAAATAGGTTGAAAAAGGTTGAAAAATAAGGTTGAAAAATAAAAACATATTTTATTGAAGGACTTTTATTTCCGTTACAAGGCCGAAAATTTTTCGAGCGACCCTCGTAAGTTCAATCTAAAAAAACAAATATGACATTGATTGAAAAATATGTATTTCTATATTTGAACTATATTTCTAGTGCTTGTAATTAATAGACGTTCCATTTGAAGCAATTTTAAATGGAAATTTAGGATTAGAATTGTTTATTATTAACAAGCAAAGTTTCAGAATCCCTGGAATAAGCAATGGTAAGCCGCGAAGCGCGTGTACTAGTCGTAAAATCAAAGTTATTGTCGTGCCCGGCGCGCATTTCTAGTTTTACTTGTTGGATTAGGGGTGGTTTGGACGCTTTGTCACTTCACGTGCGCCGCCATTCAGCATTAACTCCATTGTTGCAGCGCCATTTATAATGATAGTATTCTTTATGTCAATAGCGTAAAAAAACGTTAGCGAGGCTACAAAAACCCACCCCGTAGTTTTAAGGGCTTACGAAATAAGAAGCTTTATTTTGATGTAGTTTTGTTCGGGGGCTGATTCTGCTTTTTCATTCCGGTAGAAAAACAAATAGAATAAATAGCTTGTTTCTTGATAAAAACACACGTTGTAGAAAAGATAAGGCAAAAAAGTTGTTTTCTTGATAAATAACATATGAGCGAGACATTATTATATCCTACAACCTTACTGAGTCATAGAAATTTGCAATCCATAAAATAACATCAGATCAGTCTCTAATGTCTTTGCATTCATAAAGGGTTTTCCAATAAGACTGTCAGAACTTTAAAATTAGGCAAAATAATAATAATCCGATAATTTTTATTATATCTTGACGATCAAATAATGCTACTAGGTTTGAAATTAATATCGTTCAAATGTCCCCCTCGGCTTCGTCTGGTGGAATGCATTCTAGAGACCCAATTTTCGATTACTCTTTCACACATATCGCGCGGAATATTTTCAATGGTGGCTTGAATGTTTCGTTTAAGGTCAAGAATCGGGGTTTATTTCTGTAAAATAAAAATATAACATAAACCCATAAAAAAAGAATTTAAGGGCGTGAGATCGCGTGATGTTGGTGGTCAGTTGACAGTATTGTTTCGCGAACAACTTTTCTTGCAATAAACCGATTTTCTAGCGAGATGTACGACAAGTCGCACCGTTTTGTTTTTTTTATTAAAATATTATTTCTTATGACATCACAAGAATGAATGAAAGATCGAGTATATAACCAAGCATAGAAAAACAAACTATTATAACACTAAATCTAAATTAATAATATGTTGATATAGTTCGGTGAGACCATCCACGAAGAATCTTCGAGGTCATTCGTTTACTATATGGACTGTGGTCTGCTGGTCTGCGCCGCAGTCACACCAGAATCTTGGTTCTACCCCATTGGTTTAACACCTTAAGATTGCCACCTTTCTTAGCTGGTTCGAAAACAGTTAAGCTGGGCCCATTCCCGTCGAGGTAGGTCAAAGTAAGGGACCCGTTCTAAAAGATCGTGTATAAGGTATCCATTATGGGGGACTGTGGTAGACCACACCTCTCTCCATTTTTGCTCCAGCTGGAACTCTCAAGGGAATTTTCTGGATTGTAGCCTTAGATTAAGAAAATTTTGTAGCTCATCAAAGTATAGACTTTGCATGGCTATGGCTGCTACTAAATTCCCCTACTGCCACTGCTTACCTTCTTAATTGAGACGGGGCGATATTGGCTAAAACTGGGAGCCATTAGAACGGTGTGGGTCTGAGCGGCACTCTCAGACCCACACCGTTCTAACGGTGTGGGTCTGAGAGTGCCGGCAATAATACGCGGAGCACTATTCAGCTGTGTGTCTACTAGGAATACGTGTGCGCTATTAAGACATACTCGCGAGCCCTGAGTATTCAGCAGCCAAGTATACAAGTGAGAGTGTTGCAGTTCGGAGTACGTCAGCGTTTACGCCCCAATTTGTTCCAGCTAATTTCTAGATTCTACTGACTCCGGAGGTAACTTTCGTAGCACTTTTACTTACATGGTGTTCATAGATAATGGCTTGATCCAGTGTAACTCCGAGATATTTAGGTGGCTCGTTATGCTTTATGTATACGAGGTCTGTATGATAAGTACTTAACATAGGCGAGAGATGATGCTGCTAATATTTAAAAAGTGATATTTTTATAAATATAACCTTCACAACAAACTGTCAAGTCTCTGCTTGATTTAGTTTGTGAATGGCAGCCATTTAAACACAACAACATTTGTGATTTTACAACTATAGAAAAACTTGAATATCGATCAGTGATAAAATACTTGAAAAAGAAAACAAATGATAAGATTAAAACGGAGATCTGCGAAGTTTATGGGGACTCTGCACCTTCGTTATCAACCACAAAATATTGGAAAGCTGAATTCCAACGTGGACGTACAAGCATTTTTAATGAAGATCGTCCAGGTCGTCCAAATGAGTTTACCATTTCAGAAATAATTGAAAAATCTGCGATATCGTGATAAACGATCGGAGAGTAAAAGTGCGTGAGATTGCCGAGACTGTGAACGGGTGTAGAATATTTTAACAACTCATTTGGATATGAAAAGCTTTTCGTAAGATGGTTGTTGCGACTGCTCACAGCTGGCAATAAACACACGTGCAACAACTTCAAAATAATGTTTAGCGATGTTAAAATGCAATCGGAATGATTTTTGCCGTCGGCTCATAATTGTTGACGAAACATGCATTCATCATAGCACACCAAAGACCAAAGAACAGTCCAAACTGAGTCCGGCTGAAACATTGCTGAACACTTATTTTGAAGGGTTCGAGCAATCGATTTTTTTAGAGGGGATACAAAAGATAGAAAATAGAAAAACGTTGGACTAAGTGTATTAAACTGAAAAATCATTACGTTGAAAAACAAAATAGATTTTACACAAGTTATATCTACTATTTGGCCGACCATGTATGGAAATGTACCGATAAAACGCCTATCAGCACCTTTAATGCTAACTTAACCCTTTTAATTATATAAAAGGACGAGACAGTAACATCTCGTCAGATTTTCTCTCTTTCAAAGTAGCGCAGTACGCTCTACTTTCACTTTATTAACCTAAGTTTGAATATTTGTAGTTTGGTTCACGCCGCTCTGTAAAATTTAAATAAAAGTTTTTAAATAGAGTACTTCCGAGACTTTCGATTTAACTGGCGCAGTCGTACGGATTTCGGAAAGTGTCTTTCTTAAATAGTGCCGATCTTAGGCAAAGAAAAAACACGGTCTCTATCAAGAGTTTATCCAGAAAGAAACCCCGCAACCCGAAGGCTTGAAGTAGATAGCACCGATTTAAGGTAACTTCAAACCACGGTTCGACGAAAGCAAAGGAAGGAGAATACCGCCTGCAAGAAGGAAGGAAGCTCTCAACAGGGCCATCCAAGCGAACATTGGAAACCCAGAAAGCAGAGGACATCCAAGCGAACATTGGAACTTCAAGCACAAGGACCACCAAGCGAAGATTGGGAGGATCCGCAGAAACCGCAGCAAGCGAAGGAAAACAACCACAGGATTCAGAAAAATCCAACAACCCAGGACCGTCCAAGAAAAAAGTTGGAAGGATCCACAACAAAAATAACAACCAGCCGCAACGAGCAGCAAAACCACAAGAAACCCAAGGAAATCGAAAGCAACAACCCACAACAGTCATCACCCTCAGCAAACCCTCAACAACCTCATCTCGAATGAAGATACTACTTCTGTAACTATTTCCAATTTAACCTATATAATTTCGATTTTTCGATTTAACATAAATTTTTCAATTTAACATACAATTTCGATTTAACATATATTTTTCAATTTAACATACAATTTCGATTTAACACACTTTCGATTTAAAACCACATTTTTGATATTAAGAGCCCTAACTTGTCACATATATTTTATATTTATATATATATATATATATATATATATATATATATATATATATATATATATATATATATATATTTACATACAAACTTTCAAACTATTGATTTCCAAAAAACACAAAAATTGATTCTTCAGTTGATAAAATAGTAAATAATCTCTCAAATTTAACGATTACAAAAACAAAACTAAAATGACAGAGATAAATTATAATTTGTTAAGATATCAATCTGATAATATTCCTAAATTCGAGGGAAACCCAAAATTGCTAAATAGATTCTTAAACTCATGCGAAAATTTAATAAAAGCGTTCCAAGACTCAAACAACCCCACCGCGCAAATTAATATATGCCTTCTGGATACAATTTTTGGAAAACTAACTGGACGAGCCGCAGACTTAATAGTACCACGAATAGAATTGAAGAACTGGAATGACATTAAGTTAACACTAGTAAATTGCTTCGAAGATCAAAGATCTACAGATTGTTTGATACAAGACCTGATAAACCTAAAACCGCAAAGAAATGAACAACCCCTAACATTTGGAATGAGAATACAAGACTCGAGAAGTTTATTATTTTCAAAACTGAATGCAGCAAGTGAGCCAATTAATGAGAAAATAATTAAGATGAAACATTATGAAGAATTCGCCTTAAAAACATTTATCAACGGATTACACTACAACATGCAATTAGTAGTAAGACTAAAGAACCCCGAATCATTAGAACAAGCAATGTCTTACGTTCGCGAAGAAGAAAACTTCTTATACTTTAAAAACAACTCCCAAAATGCCAATCAAAACCAGAAATTCAACAAATACCAACCTAGGAATCAAAGTACCCCATCTACACCGCAAAGACAAAGTACAAATCAAAACATACCATCTACGTCACAAAGACAGAATGTAAATCAGCCAAACACTTCGCAAAGACCTAACCAGAGTCAGAATAACCAGTTCAGAAGACCATTTCCGAACACAAATCAAGCTTTCCTAAAACCTCAGTACACGCACCAACAAACCAACTCGAATACATTCATACAACAAAGAGCAAACTCAGACAGAAGTCGTTTCAACAGAGTAGAACCTATGGACACAAGCTCAAGTAACGCCGTCTTACATCAGAATATGTTCTCAAGTGAACAAGAAACCTATAATGAACATAATGAATACGACGAATGCAACGAAAATAATGAATATGATCAACCATCAGATCCAAACGATCACCAATACGATAATGATTACAATGAAAACAGCTATGAACAAAACTATGAGGAAGATCACACAGATAACGATCAGAATTTTACCCATACCACCAGCATAAAAGATTCGACGTAGCATATTTAAATAATTATTCAACAGAACTACCCTATATTTATATACCCGACATTAATGCTAATTTCCTAATTGACACCGGCAGTACGAAAAGCTTTATCAACCCAGAAATCGCGTATAACTATTTTTCAAAATATATTAAATAAGACAATTTCCAAGTCCAAACAGCACATGCAGTCTCTTTTCATAACGAAAGAGCAATTTTACCTCTATTCTCAAATTTCAAATCAAACATTAAACATAAATTTTATTTATTTAATTTTTCCGAAAAATTTGATGGATTAATAGGATTAGACCTCTTAATGCAACTAGACGCAAGTATAAATTTCAAATCTTTACATTTGCAAACGCCGAATACGCAAATCCCGATATACTATCATCATAAAGGGCGATCTATTATGAATAAAACAAAGCACATTCATACATCGTTTACAATTCAACCTAGAACTTTGCTAATAATAAAAATTCCAGTCGATATAAAACAAGGCTATGGAATATTGCAACACAAAGAAATAGGATCAGCAGAAATACCACAATGTCTCGTAAAAGTCGAAAATCATCTAGCAACTACGACGCTATTAAATAATTCCGAGTCGACAATTAAGATAAAATTTAATGAGTATGAAAAAATTGAAGAAGTCAATATCAACGACCTCATTTTCATAAATACAAGTCCCGATAGATACGAACCAATAAACAAAAAACAAGATAATTTATTGAAAGCCAATATGAAGAATTTAAGGCTACAACATTGCAACAAAAAAGAGAAAAATGCAATAAGAAACCTATGCTTTAAATATCGAGATATTTTCCACCACGAAGACATACCCTTAACATTCACAAATGCGATTAAACACGACATCAAGCTAAAAAAGGATACTCCTATCTACACTAAAACTTATAGATACCGTGAAGTACATAAAAACGAAGTCAAAGAACAAGTATCGAAAATGTTATCACAAAAAATAATAAGACCATCCCATTCACCTTGGTCATCACCAATTTGGATAGTACCAAAGAAATTAGATGCATCAAACAAACAAAAATGGTGCATGGTTGTCGATTATAGAAAACTAAACGAACAAACGATTGACGACAAATTTCCAATCCCAAACATAAATGAGATTCTAGATAAATTGGGAAGAGCGCAGTATTTTACATTAGATCTTGCCAACGCATTTCATCAAATAGAAATCAATAAAGATGATATACCGAAAACAGCCTTTAACACTGACACAGGACATTATGAATTCGCAAGAATGCCCTTTGGACAAAAAAACGCTCCAGCGACATTTCAGAGAGTAATGAATAACATCCTCAGAGGCTTACAAAACGAGATGTTTTGTCTATCGTGACGACATAATAATATTTAGTACGAGCTTGCAAGAACATGTCGAAAAATTACGACAAATATTTGACAGATTAAGATACTATAGATTCAAAATCCAATTAGATAAATCCGAATTTCTAAAAAAGGAAGTACAATATCTAGGACACCTGGTATCAGAAAAAGGAATCAAACCAAATCCTGATAAGATATCAGCGGTAAAACAATTTCCTATCCCAAAGACCCAGAAAGATATTAAGTCATTCTTAGGACTTGTTGGATATTATAGAAAAATTTTAAAAGATTTTGCCAAAATTACCAAGCCAATGACAAAATGTCTCAAGAAAAATGTCAAAGTAACACATACTAAAGAATTCATTGATGCTTTTGAACATTGTAAAGCACTCCTTATAAATTCACCAATTTTACAATACCCAGATTTTAGTAAAGGCTTTGTACTAACAACAGATGCAAGTAATTATGCCTTAGGCGCCGTACTATCACAGGACATTAGTGATACGAACGAAAAAATTATTAAAGATGAAAAACCAATAGCATTCGCTTCAAGAACACTAAATGAAACAGAAACTCGATATTCAGCTATAGAAAAAGAACTACTAGCTATCGTATGGGCATGTAAATACTTTAGACCCTACCTATTTGGAAAAAAGTTTCACATTTATACTGACCATAGACCACTCGCATGGCTATTCAATCTAAAAGAACCTAACTCTAAATTAATTAGATGGAGGTTGAAGCTAGAAGTATTTGACTATAAAATTATTTATAAAAAGGAAAAACAAAACACAAATGCAGACGCACTGTGACGCATAAAATTAAACATCTATGAGAATGAATCAATCATAAATAACCCTGGCGACTCAAAATTCGACATTATTGAATATTTACGAGAAATAGCAGAAAACCCATCAGAAAGTCAATCCGAAGATAGTAAGAAAATTGACCAACCAAAGATAAACATCATATCGGATATTCAAATCAAACCACCAGATTCACAACAAGCAATACACTCAAATCAAGAAGATAATGATAATCCACAAATTACTATTCTTGATGAAATAATTAATAATAAAAAACTGCAATATATTATCTCTAAGTCACCCCATGATAAAATTCAAATAAAATCAGAAACCCCTTTTAACAACACGGTTTATAATGTTAAACTACCCTGTAGAAAAGAAACTATATCAAATGTCATTAAAGAATATTTACCAGACAAAAAATGTTACGTGCATTTTATAGACAAAGAGCTAATAAACATATTCAATGAATTTTATATAACGAACTTTAATAAGCCAAAGATAGTTCAATGCACCAAAATGATAAATACAATTACCGATGAAGAAGAACAAACCATTCTTATAAAGAATCAACATGAAAGCAAAACAAATCATAGAGGAATCACAGAAACCTATGATAGATTAAAAATCAATTATTATTGGCCAAAACAAAAAGAATCAACAGAGAAATATATTAATGATTGTGAAACTTGTCAAACACAGAAGTACAGTCGCTTAAAATCTTATATTCCAATGGTAAGAACCGAAACACCTTCAAAACTATTTGAAATAATACATCTTGATACCTTTGTTTATGAGAAACAAAATACACTAACAATTTTTGATAAATTTTCAAAATATGGACAAGCCTACATTTACGACAAAAATGCTAAATCACTTTGTGATAAACTAACAAACTTCTTTTCATTCTTCGGTTGTCCAGAAACAATAATAACAGACAACGGATCTGAATTTAAAAATGACTTAGAACAACAATTTCTAAAAGCCCACAAGATTCACATTCATTTTACTACACCAGGCCATCATGACTCAAACGCTCCAATAGAACGCTTTCCTTCGACCTTAATCGAACACTTAAGACTACTGGAAAAAAGAGATCAAACTAAGAAACTAGAAGACCTCTTAGTATTTGCTATTATAGTTTATAACAGCACAAAGCACTGAACCACAAAATTCGCACCATACGAATTAATCTTAGGTTATACCAATTATAGAGACCCATTAGACCTAATATGTTATACATTTTATTCAGACTATCTAACAACACATAGAGACAAGATAAATGATATGTATAAGAAGATAATTGGAAGAGAATTGAATAGAATCACCTCTAAAACAAATATAAAAGGAGACGAATCCAAAGAATTCAAAATTAACTAGAAAGTTTATAAAAAACTGACAGAAAGAGATAAGAGTAAGCCTAAATTTAAAGGACCTTACATAATTAAAGAAATTTTGGAACATAATAGAGTCAAAATCCAAAACCCAAAAAATGAGAAAACTGAAATAATACACATCAAAGAACTAAAGAAACCTTTAATTTCAGATTCTCAGGAATCATTTTCGGATTCGTAATGGCTACAATAACTGACCTAAACGACAACCCAGGGATACTTCCTTATAAATTCGGGAAAGCATATAGAACCAGTAATCATTGGTCATTCGTACAAATGTTCGAATTAGACCCAATTCTTAAAGAATTTCATATTATAAAAGACAGATATATCTTATTCAAAAATACATTTAAAACTAACAAATATTATAAAGAAGAATTTTACAATTCTTATATGACAATAGATAGTATTGAATTAAAAATTGAAGAACAAATTAATCAATTATTCCCTTCAAATCAAAGAAATAAAAGAGGAATTATTAATGGTTTAGGTTCCATTATTAAAAGCATTACAGGCAATTTAGATGCTGAAGATGCACAACAAATTGATACTAGTATCAAAATACTAAAGGAAAACCAGAATAATGTCAAAATCATTCTTGACCAACAGATGTCAATCTTGAATGAGTCAGTTCAAAGCTTCAAAGAAATTTCAAAGAATATTTCACATAATCAAAATATTCTTAATCTACGATTGAAAGAAACTATAAGCTTAGTACAAGAAATAAAACTAAAACAATTATCACAAACAGCCGCTTTGAAAATGCACATGACATTAGTTCAAATATCTCTGTTCTATCAAAACATCTATGATATTTTTGAAAAATTAGAAGTTGCAATATCTTTCGCCAAACTTAGAACATTTCATAATGCAATTGTTAAACACGAGATTTTATTGAAACAAATACAAATAATTAATGAAGAATTAACTAATGAAAAGTTTCCTTTTAAGCCAACTTTGATAAATATCTTAGACTTTAAAAACATTTTGGAAATCAAAAGTTATATAAAAGAAAATAACAATATATTTATTATTGAAACACCCCTCGTGGAAAACAATTTATTTGATTTATATAAACTATTTACTCTACCTGTATTTAAAGGACCATATTGTCAAAGTATCATACCTTTTTATAATAATGTAATTTTAAATGCAAACCACTTTGATTATTTTAATGACAATTGCAAAGCGATGAATAACAAATTATATCTATGTAACAATATCTACACACAAAGGCTAAACGAAAATGTTCCTTGTGAAATTCAACTTCTTAATTACCAAAATAACGCAACTAATTGCAAACCTATTAACATTTATATAGAGTTTGATATCCATTCAATAGACAAGAACAAATGGATAATAGTAACAAAGAACGAACTTATATGAACTGAAAATTGCAAAAACCTAGAAAAGAAAATCATATTCAAAGGAACATACTTAATTGAACTTAATCAATACTGTCAATAAAGAATAAAAGATATTACCTTAAAAAATCATTTTATTGCAAACAAAAAAATCCAAAAAAATCCCTTTACCCATTGTCAAAATGAAAAATGTATCCTCGAGTGTAAAACCGCTATACAAAATGGTAAAATTGTTCAAAACATTCATATCGAAAAACTTGATGAAATTCAAAACGAATTAAACATTCAAAAAGAAAACTCAAAATTACTCATCAATCCTATACAATACAAACATATCAGTATTTGGACAATTTTGTTTTACATGATCATAACAATTATACTGACGATCCTCTGTAAAATAATGAAATTCACATCTAGGCCATAAAAACTTTCATTGTCAGTTAAAAGTTGTATATGACCTCTCTAAGGATGGAGGAGTTATATCTACTATTTGGCTGACCATGTATGGAAATGTACCGATAAAACGCCTATCAGCACCTTTAATGCTGACTTAACCCTTTTAATTATATAAAAGGACGAGACAGTAACATCTCGTCAGATTTTCTCTCTTTCAAAGTATCGCAGTACGCTCTACTCTCACTTTATTAACCTAAGTTTGAATATTTGTAGTTTGGTTCACGCCACTCTGTAAAATGTAAATAAAAGTTTTTAAAAAGAGTACTTTCGAGACTTTCGATTTAACTCACATCAAAAATGTTTTTTTCTTGTCAAGGTCATGTACTAATCATACAACTTTCGTATATTCTGTTAACGTATTTTTATAGCGTTCATCATTAACAATGACACGATTTCCATCATTGTCTTCAAGAAAATAAGGCCCCATTGCTTCGTTCACCAAGAAATCGCATCAAACAGTGACTTTCTGGGGATGGTGAGGTAACTTTTGAATCACTTGAGGATTCTCATCGGCCCAATTTCTTCAGTTATGTTTGTTCACAAAAAAAGTGGTGGTCACCTTCCAACTGCTCTAGAGGATAATACATGCATAGTATATCTTTCCATGATGAATTTTAAACAATGTATTGAACAAATCAGACTATAAGTGACATACAGTGTGGTCGCTATTACGTTTCAAAGTTCTGACCCCCTATTCGAAAATTATTTAGTTTAATGAAAATCCATAGTTTGAAATTTTGAAGTACAGATATAGAATTAAAATTAATATATTGAATGTTGATTAATATATAAAAATAAATTTCATTCAAATCTTTTGTTAGGCTATTAAAATGTTTAGCAACTACAATACAAGATACATAATATATATGTTAATTTTCACAGTAATTGTAACAGATACAATTATAATTTGAGAATTAGATTTACTTTAATGAATTTCAAATTTCGTTGGAGCTAAGTTACTGAATTGGCTAAGTTAAAGTTGAAGTTAGTAATACCGTTGTAAAAGTAATCTAGCAAGTTATCTCATTATGTTATTATCTTATTCCGCTATTTAAAGTTATTAAGTCAATAAAATTGTTGGGGCACTGAACATTTGCTTTAGGGCACTGAACATTTTACAATTTTCGTTTCGAACAACATTTTGATATATTCACACTATGGACGAGGTTAATAACGGTTGATGAGACCAAATTATTAAATGTAAATTCTCCTTGCTGACTCTTCAGAAAGAGCTTTAAAGCCTAGTGACATATTCTCAATGAAGATATTGTCATATGATTTGTGGCATTTTGGAAGTGTAATCTATTTTTAAGAACTGTTACGTCTTTAACTTAATTCGTGGCCTCTGCATTTTATTGATTGAATCAGGTAGATAACCAGAATCAGATATACCTATTTGAACCAGAATTTTGCTCGCCATACAGCTGTTTTAAAGCGTCTTCTTTCAGCTTTGAAAGGTGGTATACCATACGAACCTACTGTGAATATAACCGGAAAAATCAGTTGTAGGCGCGATATCGTTTGAAAAGTAACATTTGAGGCACTGCTTTCTTTTCGCCAACTAAAAAAAAGTCCCGGACATGATTTGAGTGGCTTTGAGAGATAATGGTGTTTCGTACAGTACTTGTAATAAGTGGTTGCAGCAGTTCCGATATCGAATTTTTTACTTAAATGATGCAGAATACCCGGGATAGGCAAACAAAGCAGATCGTAAAGAATTAAAAGCACTGGTGGAAGGACATTCGTGTACTGTTAGAGTATGGACAAGAACTGAAAGTAACAGCGGAAGCCATTACTAATCATATACACAAGCTAAGAAAAATTTGAAAGGAGATTCGTTGGGCCCCTTATGAGCTCACCTATGAAGTGTAGCGTCAGAATCTATGTAGCGTATTCCTGTTAAAATCACATGTCATTCAGATTCATAGGCCACAATTTTGCCCAAAGAAGTAGTTTATTATTTTATGATATCGTGATCCTATGAGTGTAACTGCATCATCAACCGCTATTTGAAAACGTACAGACTAACTTGCAGCTCACTAAAATTGTGCAACATCATTTCAAAAATCAGCAGGTTTGCCTGTTGAACAATTACAGCGCAGTGCTTCGTACTTCAGAATAACATTCTCATAAATAGCAACTGTTCAGTATCTCAAATATTAATAAGAAAAAATTATGTAGGTGTTAAATATGTATTAATTAATTACAATAATTATATAAATGCTTTTGTAATAATAATTATATATACATTTTATAATTATATAAGTACTTTTCAACTTAAATGATTAAAAAAACGATAAAAATACATAGTCGTCTACAACGTATCCTTCTGCACAAGCCATATCGATTGAAAAGGAGCAGAATTAGTTCGGATTTAAGACAAACAAAACAAACGTATACAACATAAGAACTAAAGGTGAGTCTATAAGCAACATTAATCCACAAATACTTTTCTTTATACGTCGCTTTAGTTATTATGAGACAAATTTATTTTAACTGGCAGAATTTTATGGCTGGCTGGTAAAATTCTTCCAAATCTGATATTTAAATTGTAAAAATCACTTGTAAAGATAACACTCCACATAAAATATGGCAGCAGTTTACACTCAAAAATCGTATGCAGGAGATATTCGGATTTCCTACGATATATGTGATTATATTATGAGTTTTTGTCCCCTTCATATTAAAATTATTCGTATTAAGCCCATGCAACATTTATTTCAGCATTTTCTTTTGAAATGGGTTGTAAGATATACCGTAAATACAATCGCCATAATTAAAATGCCACAAAACTAATGCACGACACAACATTAATTTGATGTTAAACGGCAGAAAATGTCTATAGTTATATGTAATCTTTAGCAAATAATATGCACATTCTATCAATAATTGAACATGTAGCTGAAACCGTAATTTTATATCCATAATTTTATCATGTAGATTTAACATCAACCACAATTTTTAGCTTTATGTAGATTTTTATAAATATGCAATTAGCTGTGAAAAAGCATTCTCGATAAAATATCGGTTTATTAAAAACAACAGATTAGATAGAAATAGGTTATCCAATAAAAGTGTCATAACTTTAAAATGAGGCACAATAACTACAAGTGATAATCTGCTATTTATTATTTTATTGCGAAGGGTAAATAATGGCAGTATATCTTAAAAATACTGTCATTCAAATGCATCCTCGACTGGAGACCCAATTTTTGATTACACATTTACACATATCGCGTGACATGTTTTCAATGGTGATCTGAATGTTTTGTTTAAGCTCAAGGATTTTTCAGGGTTTGTTTCTGTAAATCAGAGATTTAACATAAGCCCACAGGAAATAATCTAAGGGCGTGAGGTTGCATAATCTCGGTGGCCAGTTATAAATCGATTATCTGGCGAGATGTACGAGATGATGTGCGAGATGACGCGAGATAAGTCGCGCTATCTGGTTGATAAAAAACTTTGTTTATATCCACATTTATCAGTTTAGGCAAAGATATTCTGTTACCATATTCTAAAAGTGTTCACTATTAACAGTAATATGATTTCCATCATCGTCGTCAAAAATAATTTCTCCTCACTCCTTCATGTATCGGGTATATTTCCATGATTAATTGACACTATCGTGTATCTTTCCATAATGTACTGAACACAGCAGTCTATAAGTGATATCTACATTTCAAATAGTGTTGCCACTATCACCCTTCAAAGTTCTGACACTCTTTTTGGTAAATTCTTTATATCTAAAGTACTGGTAACCAATTAAATTCTTAAATTTAAGGAAATTTTAATTTAATTTTTTTTTTATTTTTGTTATTTTTAAGTTATCTTGTTAAATCACATTTTTAACTAATATATTTTCAAAAATTCGTGTCAAATATTAATTGCCAAACATCACAAAAATTAACCCGAATGGACATTTTATTATTCAAAAATTAAAAATAATCGTAGATCTGACACTTAATAGTCCAAAAATAATATATTATTTATGCAAATTCAATGAACCACTGCAAATCCGTTTATTAAAGTTAGATTAAGTTCATCCTTAGGTGAAAATAATGTTTTTGAGTCCCTCGTCTAATAGGAGGTAATAACTGTATTAGTTCGTAATATTTTTTTTTATTTTAAGGTAAAGATAATAATTATATTGGAATTAGTTACTTCACGACTTAATACTGTTTTGAATAGATATTATTACGATTAAGAAAAACTGTTTTGATATAAATCATGTCAAAAATGTTCTTATTTTGAAAAACTAATTATATTATTTTTTACAAACATTAACGCCTCTAATAGAAATCTACCTAAGAAGCGTAACATTTAATTAGTACCTCCCAAGAAGATATAAATGAAAGTAATTTTTCAAGCGGCTACCAGAATGACGTTTCTGTTATTTGTTTTAGAAATGGGATACACCAAATAAGAAACAAAAAATATTTACTCGATGGTGTTTTAGTGGCGGTAGCTTTTAATTTCAGTAATTTTTCTTTGGTGATGGAATTTTGGAGATCACCGTTTTAGATTTGTTTATATGTACCATTAAAATACTTCATAGGTAAAGCAGAAACAACTGAGGTCATTTAAGGTGTTATCAAATCATAGTAGCAATAATTACTTATATTTCAAGATGAAAATATTAATACACTTTTGATCAAGAAATCAAGAAACATCAAGAAATGGTTACCCCTTTTTGGCTTTATTTTCATTTTTTTTTCTTATCGCATATTTGAAATCAAAGGCTAACTTTCTCCTGAATTTAACGAGCTAAATATTGTACGGGTTTTTTCAAAACGGATTTATAAAAATGGCTAAAAGGTTGTTTGGTCTATTTTTGGGTAAATATTATTATTAAATTTAGTGCATTAACAACCTAAGGATCCCCAAGAAAAAAAATGCATAATTATTAAATCACTAATTGAAAAGCTATGATAAGAATTAAAATTTTAAACAAATATGTGTAAAAGCATATTTGGTAAAAATTGATTCGTTTTTACTTAACGAATTAACTACAAATAAACTAATGAACATTGATACTTTTTTTAATTAAGAATACATAAGTCAAGGGCGATGTGGTAGCAATGCCACGACAAATAATGTTACTTCAAAAATGCGACAAAAGTTATTTCAGTGTTTTCGGTTATTTCATTTAAGTTTGATTTTAATCAAAAAATACATTCTGTGCGTGAATATCACGATATGTTTCTCATTTATAGAGGAGCTCTCCAAAATTCCGAAGGCAAGACCGCTTCCAACTCGGCAAACATTTGTTAAAGTTTCTCAATGAGTTTTGGATATCGTTAGTATGATTTCAAAATTTCAAGTATATGGGCGGCAGTGAGAAATCGGAGAAGCAGAAAAGTCGAAGAACCAACTTTACATCTTGTTGAAGAGGATTGTACCAGAAGTACTCCAAGTGTTACGCGACAAGTTAGAGTTTCCCATTGGATTGTACATAGAACACTAAAAGAACAATTGCTTACCCTTGTCATGTACAAAGGGTAGGTACAAACACTCTTACTCGCCAAAACTAAAGGATTCCACCATTTTTTGTTCAACATTTTATCAACTACTGACTTCTTTCACCAGGAATGGGATGGTGGACTTTTTGAACAATTCATTTAATAAAAGAATTACTCATGTGTTTTAATGTAAATCGTTCAAAAGGTGTATGAATGCGAAAAATTAGAGCTAGTAATTCCAAATCTGACATTAAACGACTATAGTGTGTATTAATTCTTCTATTGGAAATTTTGGTGTGAAATACTAAACTTGAACAGATTTACCACTAAACACCAATTCACTTTTTTTGAACTGCTCGACGCACGTTTCGCTAACCACGTTGACATCATCAGGAGATGATTTAATCTCAAGATTAGATTCGAGCAGTTCAAAAAAAGTGATTTGGTGTTTAGTGGTAAATTTCTTCAAGTTTAATAGTGTGTAGGCTTTCCTTTTTTCACAACAAAACAAACCAAATTTATGATGTAAATATTTTAGGAAGCCAATGAAAGAAAAAACTGAATTTCAATCAATCGAAATAAACAAGACGACGTTAAGGATATAAAATAAAGTTCTGACCTGTTTTCTTAAGAAGTGGTCGATACATGTTATAAGGCATTTTTTGTTATATATATATATATATATATATATATATATATATATATATATATATATATATATATATATATATATATATATATATATATATATATATATATATATATATATATATATATATATATATATGTATATATATATATATATATATATATATATATATATATATATATATATATATATATATATATATATATATATATACTGGACTGGACTGCGTCCAATGAGACAACAGTTGCTGAGTGTCATACACCCAACTGCTTGGTTTCATAATCTCATGTGGAATTCACAACAACTTGCGTCTCCGCCTAAATGAGTTGCTTGATTGAGTAGTTGCTTGACTGGGAACGAGCTCCACCTGTCCTTTCAATTCGAGGACATATATTTCGTCTCTTGGACATTGGACGCAGTCCAAAGGAATCTAACACTGCATATATATATATATATATATATATATATATATATATATATATATATATATATATATATCATCAGATATATCATCAGACCGTGTCAATAATCCACTGCAGGTTGAAAGTTTCTTTAGCATGTTTCTAACTTTTACGGTCCCAGGCTCCTCTCTGCCTCTCGGGTCCAATATACTTAATGATGACATCAGTTTGTTTTCGGTTTTCTTCGCGGACGTTTGCGATCAAGCGGTATCCACTCCAGGATTGCCTTGGTCTATCTGTCGTCCCATCGCCTCGCTATATCCCATCTCAATTTCAATTCCTTTACTCTTCGAATGATGTCACATACTTTTGTTTTTTACCTGATCATGTGACGGCTTTGTATGTCGTCTTGTAATGCCCAACATACATCTTTCCATTTCCTTCTGTGTTTTTTGAATTGATTGCAATGTGAGTGTCCACGTTTCATTTCCATAAATGATAATGGGCAGGATGCATTGATCGATTTCTTTTCGGATAAAGTGGGACTTTACCCTTAATCACTATGTTGAGCGTGCAAAATACCTGTCAGCTCCATTTAACAGATTTCGGCAGGTGAAACGGCAGTTTCACCTCCCGAACGGTATTCCCCTCCGTTGAAATCTTCTGCCCAAGATATACAAAGTGATCCACAATCTGCAACTCCTTTCCCAAAATTGAAATCCTTCTGTTCTCAGAGAATTTATCGAACATAACCTAGCTCTTTTTCAGGTTTATTTTTAAGCCGTATGATTCGTCAGCCCTTTGCAACACGTGTATACATCTTTGCAACTCCTGTGGGTCTTGTGAATAGAGAACGATATCATCTGCGAATCTAAGATGGCTTAAATATTCACCATTGTTCTTTATACCATTCTGTTTCCTATCCAGATTACGAGATACTTTTTCAAGAAAGGCTGAGAAAAGAATAGACGATATTCCGGCATGTACACCTCGCTCTATATTAATTCCAACTTCAAGATCATCAAGGTGATCTGTAGCTGTTGTTTCATCAAAAATCGATTTTAATATGTTTAGATATTTTGTCACTTTCTCTACGAGTTTATATATATATATATATATATATATATATATATATATATATATATATATATATATATATATATATATATATATATATATATATATATATGTATATGTATATATATATATATATATATATATATATATATATATATATATATATATATGCAGTGTTAGATTCCTTTGGACTGCGTCCAATGTCCAAGAGACGAAATATATGTCCTCGAATTGAAAGGACAGATGGAGCTCGTTCCCAGTCAAGCAACTACTCAATCAAGCAACTCATTTAGGCGGAGACGCAAGTTGTTGTTAATTCCATATGAGATTATGAAACCAAGCACTTGGGTGTATGGCAGTCAGCAACTGTTGTCTCATTGGACGCAGTCCAGTCCAGTATATATATATATATATATATATATATATATATATATATATATATATATATATATATATATATAGTATATATATATATATATATATATATATATATATATATACATATATATTTATGGATAACATCCAGTTTGTACAGCAGGCCATAGAAAGGCACAACAAATACACCATGCCACTGTGCTTGGCTTTTATCGACTACGAAAAAACATTTAACTCCATCTCAAAGCATGCAATAATGGATGCACTGCTTAGCCAAGGGGTAGATAAAGCATATGTAAACTTATTAGGATTGATATATGATGGAGCTACAGCCACAATTCACCTTGATGATCTTGAAGTGGGAGTTAATGTAGAACGGGGTGTACGGAAGGGTGATGCAATATCGGCTATTCCTTTATCGCCTGGCCTTGAGGAAGTATTCCGTAAACTGGATTGGGAACAGGATGGTGTAAAGATCAATGGTGCAAACTTAAACCATCTTAGATTTGTAGATGATATCGTTCTCCTTTCACAAGACCCAGATGAGCTGCAAAGACGCATTCAAGAACTGCAAAGGCCTGGCGAACCATTTGGCTTGAAAATAAACCTGAAAAAGAGTCAGGTTATCTCCAATAGCTTCGCTCAGGACAGAAGAATTTCTGCTTTAGGAAGGAATTTGGAGATTGTGGACAGCTTTATATATCTTGGGCAGAGGATTTCAACTGAGGGGAATACCGCGTGGGAGGTGGAATATCGTGTTAAATGTGGCTGATAGGCATTTGGCAGGCTCAACATTGTGTTTAAGAGCAGACCCCCACTTTGCCTGAAAAGAAATGTCTTCGATCAGTGCGTTCTACCCGTTATGACATACGGAAGTGAAACCTGGACACTCACATCGCAATCAATTCAAAAACTTTGGGTAGCACAGAGGCGAATGGAAAGATGTATGCTTGGCATTACAAGACGAGACAGAAAGTCCTGCGCATGGATCAGGGAACAAACGAAAGTCTGTGACATCATTGGAAGAGTAAAGCAATTGAAATGGAGATGGGCAGGCCATATAGCGAAGCGATGGTATGACAGAAGGACCAAGGCAATCTTGGAGTGGATACCGCTTGATCGCAAGCGTCCGTGAAGAAGACCCAAAGCACGATGGATTGACGACATCATTAAGTATATTGGTCCAGAATGGCAGAGGAAAGCCCAGGACCGTGAAAGTTGGAAGCATACTGAAGAGGCCTTCATCCTGCAGTGGATCGACACGGGCTGATGGTGATGATGGTAATATATATTATATATATATATATATATATATATATATATATTTATATATATATATATATATATATATATATATATACATATATATGTATATATATATATATATATATATATATATATATATATATATATATATATATATATATATATATATATATATATATATATATGTATATATATATATATATATATATATATATATATATATATATATATATATATATATGTATATATATATATATATATATATATATATATATATATATATATATATATATATATATATATATATATATATATATATGTATGTATATTTTCGTAGTTGTTTAGATAAATGGAACTAAAGAAATTGTGTATTTATTATTATAACTTTGGCATATATGAAGTTTTATTAAGAATTCAGATATACATAATTACGCGTAACTGAATTATTTAATTTGGAAACTTTTCACTTAACATTCGTAAAATTTAGATTTTTATTTTAATTTTGAACTATTATAGCATATTCAAGATAAACAGACCAAACAAGAAAAAACATTACAATTTCGTTAAACGGATTCTGATAAAGGCGTACTGAAAACAAAGCAACAATTTAAAGGACACTTGTGTTCGCAGACCTGTAAAATTTTAGGGTCTGTTACTCAAGCGGCAACGCTACTTGCTGGCTTCCCCCTTGAACTTTACTACGTAACGTTTTTCTCATCTGTTGCTTTCTAACAATGTTACCGTGTAATTTATTTTGCTAATTAAAGACATACCTTATTTTTCTCGTCCCGTATGAACCACATTAAATTAATGTAAGAAAATATCAATAATTACTTATTTTTGTCCCTATAAAATATTCATTAATTACAAGTGGTAAACTCATTAGCATAGATGATCCACATGGCAAGCAAGCAAATGCTTCTTTTAGTCAGGCCTATTTGTTTTGTTTTATTTCAAGGTCTAGTTAGTGCAGATATTTCATATTAAGTCGAGTTTGATTAGTTCAAGTGAATTTCTCCTTTTCAACTTTATATACCCTTAATCTAGATTTTTTTATTTTTAAAAATAGGTTAATACATTTGGAGATTGAACATTTGAATTGTGGATATAATAGCCCGTTCTCGTTTCTAACGTAAAGCACCGTGAACGGACTCCTTGAATACTTCTAAATAATTCATCAATACTCTGTAGGCCACAAAAAGATTCTTATATGTCAGTTTTAAATCATATTGCCCTTACAGGATGTTTTCGGATCATCTTCTTTCAGATTTAAATGATTTTCATTCATATGGACTAATGGAAGTATCGTTTTTTTTGTGCGCATAGTTTTTGGCCTTCTATTTCTTGGTTTATAAAAACACGATCAGTTTCTTCGAATTTCTTTTTATTTCAGAAGTTATATCAGAATTATCATGAATTTGGCAATAGTGTGTTTTTCAACGAACGCCCAGTTGCATAACATGTCTGAATGTTGTATATGCAATTTTCTTCTCCGACATGACTTGCATCGTTTCAAAATATATAATATGTACATATATAACATGTACAGATTAAAGGCTTCATATCTGAATCACCATTTATAATACAGAACTCCAATTAGGCCCTCACGTGGGTGCCGCACCTAAAGAAGGTAACCGGGAAAGCAAGAGCCATGGCTCGTCTGCTTTACCCCCTAATGAACGGCAAAAGTAAGCTCTCGCTGAACATCCGAATAACCTTGTATAAAATCATGGTCCGATCCGTCCTCACCTACGGATCTCAGGCCTGGTTTCCGTACCTCCCCCCAACGTCGATTGCAATTCTGCAATCGTTCCAGTCACGTGTTCTTCGCACGTTAGTAGGTGCCCCATGGTTTGTAAGGAATGCGCAAATCCATCGGGAAACTGACATACCAGTGATTCAGACATTCCTGTCCAGACTTCTGGACAAATTCCTAGCGACGGCGTCCCTTTCGGACAATCCGCTAATCAGAGCCACGGCAGCTTCATTGCCGGCCGTTGCCCCAGTATGACCATCCTCTTCGGTCATCACCTCCATGCCTAAAGGACGGCAGCTAAAACCCTTCGAACAAGCGACATTGTCGTGACGTTCGAAAAAATCAGTGAATACAAGTCAGGGCCTTCGGGTCAACTTAACCTCCAGGACAAGAAGAAGAGAACTCCAATTAATTAACAATTTTTTTACAATTTTAACAATTTACTTTGAACATCAATTTTAACAATTTTCTTAATAGAACTTAAAAGTCAAAAAGATACAAATAGTATTTTGACTGATAATATATTGAGATTTTTATAGCTACATGATGTAAATATATCACATCAAGCATCAGACATAAACAAACTCAAAAGCCAAATTGTCTGCATTAGCGAAATATAGTGTTATATCTGACCTGAATTGTCGGTTCTTTGTGGGCATCCTCATGGCCCTGTATATATCCTAACTGTATATATCCTAATAGCAACCCACAAACTGGCTATTTCAGATTCCTTTTGTCGTAGAATGATCTATTCACCCGGTCGATTTCTATTTCGTCTTATTTTTGCGTTTGGGAGAATCTGGAAATAATGTATTTCAAAAGTTTGAGTTCCGTAGGTGAATTGTAAATATTTAAAAACAAGGAAATTTCCTCTGTGGTCCACGAAAAAATTGGTCATTCCTTCAATCTCAATCAAACGTCAGCAAAAGCCTCCCAAGACCGGTTTCTGGTCTTAAGCCGTCATCTGAACGTTGAGAAAGCAGATGAAGTAATGACCAAGGGTATGACCATATATCAGATAAATGCTGTAATCAAATGTAGCTTAATATGACATTAAACTGTAAACACATAGTGAACATCCGCAACAGTACGACTATAAGAAACCGTTCATTCCACTACCATTCATTCACTACTTAGTTAGAACCCATTCAATTACGTAAGAACTGGTGATTTAACCACCAATATCGTTCAGTTCATTTTTAAAACTATCCTAAGAATTTGTGAGTAGTGGATTTATGTACCTACATATTCATGGGGTTACCTTGTAAGTTAATTGATCTACACACTTATGAAATTAATTTAAGGTCTGTTCTATTCAATTTAGGAGAATGTGCTTGTTTTATTAGCTCTTTGGAACTCGCATAATAACATATCTAACGACTAATGGCAACCTCCTGTTTGAAAATTAATTTTTATTATTTTATAATTTAAGTATTATTAATATTTTATATTAATTAAATATTAAATGTCATGGTTTTATAGTAGAATCTAATTGATTAGAGAGATCATGCAGGAGACACAGTGTATATTGGTTAACTTGGTGGTTGAATTGGTTGGTTGGTGGTTGGTTAACGGAATTAGCTACTGTCGTTGATTCAAAGTAAATTTTACAATTTATTTACTCGGTTTCATTATTTTACCAGTAATAAGATACACGTTTTCCCGAATTTTAACTTTTATGAAGAGAAGGTGGACCCTTTCCAAAGTGCTATTATTTCTATATTGCGTGTGAACTTGTGAAATATTTAAATAACTAAAATCAGAATCTGCCCTAAAAATAAAGCCATTTGCAATATATCAGCGAAGGATTATATTCTTGATGTAGTTGGACTCTAACGCAAGTTACTACGATCAATGAATTCAGTAGAGAGCTAATTCGTCTATTCCAGAGTATACAAAAGATTGGGTCAATGGAGGAAACATATAAAAGCGTAATTTCTCCACCATAATAATGTTTACATACAATTGTTAAGCCTTATCTGGAAGTTGACACGCCCCATCAGCTGATATTATACTCACCTAAGTTTTCCCCATAACATCAACCCTTGTTTTGATTGCGACAAAATTTCCTGGTTGTTAAATTTTTCGAAAATATTAAACTCAATAAAACATAGTTGGTTACATTTTTCAAAAAAGAAGACAAACACTAGATCGGTAACAGAAGTCGAACGAAAATTGATTAAGTGATTTTGAAGAAAAGATTAGCGGCCTGTCAATTTGCTTATTAAAAACTGCAATAAAAAATAAATACGAAAATATTTCACTTCAGTGTTATAACACCCTTCATTCAGCATATTGGTGTTTATAAAAAGATGTGGCAATCAAACAAGCTGTCCAATCGCATCATATTATCGTCATATCAAACGTGCAGAAACCTTAAACATAATTCATTACGAAAAAGATTTGTCTCTCAATATTACGAGACGTATTTGCATATTATCAACGTATGGAAATTTTACGACGTTTAAATCGCATCACCCCGGAGTAATTATATATCTCAAGTGGACCCCCTGACCGAAAAATCGTCTCGAAGCCGAAAAGGAGACTAAAATGGATTGGAATAAGAAACGAGCCTTATTTAATTGAATTGTCTCATCGGTTCGGACCACCGTGGCTCCATCTCGGTGCGTATTTATTTCCTAATCAAGTGGGCATTGTTTATGTCCGATCCAAGACTGTTTATTCGAGTGAGCCGTGTAGCCCCTCGGTAGCTAACTTGATTTGAATTGCAACAACAGCTAACATAAATCGAATCAAACATTGGCATTTATTTAAAGTGGCGACTATAATTTAGAACGGAAAAACAGACTGGTCATTTCAGATAAGGTTTTTTATACCTGGATTGTTCACAAATCATAACAACATTGAATTGATTATTAAAATATTTAAATACTATTTTCAATTTTCATATTTCAGTAAAATACATGTTTTATTTAATTGATATAGCAATATTTTATCAATTATATATATTCATTGGCCATTTTTAATTTATGAATTTGTAAACCTTGTGATATCAGATATCTGTAAATACCTTCCAGATCAGCAAAAGAATATCTGTTCAGAAAATTCTAAAACTTTCGAATAAATAAACAGATGATGCCTAGAAGATAAGAAAACATATTTCAGCCAAGATATTACAATTTCTTCAAGATGATAAGTAACTTATGAAATCGGACGTTGATGTAGTAAAAGATGATCCCAAACAATTCTTAGTTGAAGGTACATGAACGGAAAATTTTTCTGAAGACGAAGATACGAGGTGTAACTATTACATAATGAGACTGAGGCTGTAAAACAATTTATTTTAAAAAGTAAAGGTAAAGTGTTAGGGTTAGAGGTGCATCAGCAACTAGGCTATTTAGCGACTGGACCTACAGCTTAACGTGGGTTCCGAACCACGGTCATCAGCTTCCAACAAACCCAGGCCAGCACCCCCCTCGGGCTATAAACCCTTGGTTATGTGCCTACCCATAAGTCTATCAGGAAACCTACCGACTGGCGAGTGACCAACGTAGAACACTTCTCAGAAGGCATCCGGCCTTACCCAGCCTTTAACTGGCGTGATCGAGGGGTAATTCGTAGTCAGATTTTACACTCTTGCCTAGAAACAATCACAAACCTTTAGGAAAGATAAACGGACAGAAGAAAGAAAAATAACCATCCGAGCGCTGGAATCGAACCAGCTACCGCTCCAGCGCGGATTCGGCATAGCAGCGGCGGGCCGCTGCTCTTACCGCCGCACCAACGCGACCGGTCAATTTATTTTGACTTCATATATATTTACTTATCATCTTCAATATACATATACACCCCTCCTATATCCTTAGAACGCTCCATGCAAATCTTCCATTGTTCGAAACAGTGCTGGAAATCTTCTGTCTGCTTCTTCAGAAAGCGTGCCGCTTTCTCTTTCACAGCTTCAACGGACTCAAATCTTGTTCCTTTTAATGCAGATTTTACTTTAGAAAACAGATAGAAGTCGCACGGCGCAAGATCCGGCGAATAAGATGGATGGTCTAACACTGGGATGCTGTACTTAGCTAGAAACCTGTTGATGGACAATGCTGAATGAGCCAGCCCATTGTTTTAGTGAACTACCCATGACTGGTTCTTCCACAATTCGGGTCGTTTTTTCCTTATTCTTTCACGCAGTTCAGCAATATTGTGAAGGTAGTAAAGAATTAATAGTTTGACCTTCAGGAACCCAGTGAAGGTACACAATCTCATAAATTTCATTGCTCAATTTCATAATCATCATTGCTCTGAATTTTGATTTGCTCATTCGAGCTTTTTTGGGTCCGGGTGAATTTGGGCTCTTCCAGTGCATGGATTGTCGCTTCGTTTCAGGATCATAAGTAAAAAAACACCATTCGTCACATGTTATTATCCTTTCCAATAAGTTTGGGTCATTTTCAATGGCATTCAAAGTGTTAGTACAAACATTTTTGCGAGCTTCTTGTTGTTCAAACGTGAGAATTTGAGGCACCATTTTGGCACGCACTTTTTGCATGTTAAAATTGTTATATACTATTTGCCGTACGCATTCTTTGTCAATTTCTACCGTTTCAGTACGAATACTTAACCGACGATAAGATCGAACCAGATTACCGATTTTTCCGATATTGTCATCCGTTTTGACATGGAATGGCGACCCGGGCTGGATCATCTTCAACATCTTCTCGGCCATCTTAAAAACCTTAAACCACTCAAAAACACGTGCGATAAAAATTCATTGTCATATACTTCTTTCAATAAATTATAAGTTTCAGTAGAGGTTTTTCCGTTTCAAGTGAAATTTCACAATAATTCGTTGCTCTATTGTTATACTTAACATTTTTCCGGCGAAACAAAAAAATAACTCTAATGCGAACGAAGGCTGCGGTTATACGGATTTGTTTACAGCAGCGAGAGGTACTGTACCCCAAAGAGAAGGCTTGCTGCTAAACAGCTGTTGGTCGCTGGCGTTTGGCGCATGCGTACTTCTTCTGTGGTAATGTCAGTCTCGTTATTTAATAGCCACACCTCGTATAGTGGCTGCCGTAAATGTGTGACTGATCATTAATACACAAATATATGGACTTTTCAGGAGATTATGTTGATAAACAAAATCGTTTTATACATCATAAGTATGTCGCTCTATGTTAGGGAATCCTTCGCTCCATGTTAAGGAAAGAGATCACTCAATTTGACATAATTTAACTTCTTATTTCAAATGTGAAGTGTATACTAATAAACCGATAACAACTGAGCAGCTATTACTTTACGTTTACACTGAGATTCAAGATATTTGAACTGAAGTATTATAAAAGTATCTTATAACTTACCAAAGACATTACATTCTACACGTAATTCCTTTCTATCGGTAAAATAATAATGTAAATAACATTATTCTGTATTTCTATATTAAAATAGAGTTATCCGGAAAGTTCGTAGGGATTTCCCTTAGTTGCTATTTTAACGCTTGTAAACTAAATTTTGTAGTGATTAGTAATGTATATTTATTTATATTTAGATTATATTTATAACTTAGTTAACTTAGTTATATTTAGAAACTATTAATTTCTGTGGTATTTGCAATATTTACGTTCAGATTCGCTTTGATTTGCTTTCAGTTAGTTCAGTTAGTTCATAACTTGCATTAACACCACATTATGCTTTTTTTATTAAAAATATAAGCAAAAATGTTGTCTAAACAAAAAAATAAGATTTATGCCGCTTTCAGAGAAGGTTTTATTGGAAAGCCCATGGTCCGAAAATGGTTTGGTCAGTTCACTGGCGGAGATTTTGACCAGGAAGACCTGGAATCCCATAACCGCCGAAGCTTCACATATAGCAGATAAGTGATATAGCAGATAAGTTCAATATTGGCAAGTCGACCGTTTTTGTTCATGAAAAAAATTATGCCTTACATTTAGTCTAATTGGAAGTGGTCCAGACACTTTGAGCTTCTTCCTGGCATCCAAATTATCAACACCGACCTGTTCTGCTCATGATTAGATCAACTGATGGCAATAATTGAATAAAAACACCCAGAACCAGCAAAGAGGAAATGTGTCGTATTTCATTATGATAATACACGAACATAAATTTTAATCAGCGCTCGGCAAAAATTGTTGAGCTTCAGTTGGGATATTTTGCCAAATCTACCTTACTCACCGGACATCGCACCCTCGTACTATCATTTATTCCGCTCCCTCCAAAATGTTTAAATGGGGAATCTATTAAAACAGAAGAAGGGGAGCTATTTTTTAGCTAAAAGGCATTGTGGACCTACCACGACGTTTGCCAACGTTGGCAAAAAGTTGTCAGTAATAATGATAATTACATAATAAACTAGATAAACTACTTACGTTTCTCTTTCTCTTAAAAAATTCCTACGAACTTTCCGAACAACCCTATATATTCGAGATCCAAATCAATAAGTATATGCAATATAAATATAATGTTTTTTAAAATTTTAAAGCACAGGTATAATATTCCAGTAACAATACCACTGCAATTAATAAAAGTGAATCCTGAATATGCAATTGTTTTTAGTCGAGGCCCGGTATCCACGATACAAAATATCAAACTTACCAGCGAAGAAGTAATTAGGATATCGACGAAAAAATTACGGTCGAACCATTAAACTTTTTATTAAGACATAACTTGGTCTTTTTACTATATCTTTGTTGGCATAATTAGATCATTGAAGTTATGTTTCAATTTTGCCAAGACGATGCAATATAAATTGAATGAGGACGAGTGCGCCAACGGATAAAAAATCCACATCGAGCCACTAAAGCAAAATTTTAATTATAATTGCAAAAACATTATTGAGTTTTATAATGGAAGTTTTTTCTTCCGGGCCTTTTACAGACTGGAGGCGGACCACAGGGGGTAGTTTGCAGTATTATTTTATATATAAATAAGTGTATTTGGAAGAGAATATTTTTTTTGATATTGTCAAGTCATAGGATTAGCTGGAATTAGTATGTAGTGATTACAGATTAAATCAATATCTTTTATAAATAAAGATTTTATAAATTATTGATTCCTATTTTCTCTCGTAATAGTTGAATAACTGACACAGATGTTATACTTTAATAATTCACAAGAAGTTTCTATTTATACTCGGCTGATGACAGATAACCGACAGATGCACTGCTGACATTGTTGTTGCACCGTATTTTCGAAAATTGCACTTTGGTCACTTTTAGAGCTCATATAATTTTTTATTCGTGAAACATTACTACTTTAGTGATATTCAGTAAAATAATATTGAAGCAAGGTAAATTTTGATGTGGTGGGCTGAGGTAACACTAAAGTAACCGACGGATGCACTGAGGCTATGCTGATACCTATGTTTTCGTAAATTGTACTTTGGTGATTTTTAGAGCACGTGTGATTATTTATTCATGAAGCATAATAGAGTTTAATAATGTTTAGTAATATAATATTGAAGTAGAAGGCCTAGTAAGACAATTTTGACGTAGTGAGATAAGTAACCGACGCTCATTGCACCATGGTTATTGCAAATGCACCAGTTTCGGAAAATTGTACTTTGGCAACAAGCAATTTTTATAAGCAATACATAAAAAGGCATAGTGCAGTTTAATAATCAAAGACGTTTTAATAAACTATAGTAATTTGGATGTCAGAAATGTTAATCAGATACATAAAAAACAATCCATTCAACTGTAAGTACATTGATGATATGTTTGATTTGATGATTTACGTGGATATTACTTGTTTTAACAGTACTGAAAGAAATTCTTTAACTCTACCATAATATCATCCAGATCTTCCTTGATCTGTAACTTGAACAATCAAATTTTGAGACCCAATGATCTGTAAAATAAGATCGATCATCTGAAAAATGATATGAACAAAATTTAATAGCAATCATCTTATTTCTCAAAGGTTTTGTTACTCACCAGGTAATTGGTTAGAATTTAGAAATAGAGGAGCATTAGCAACTGAGGCTGTTTAGCGACTGGACTTACAGCTTAAGGGAACCCGATGCTTGGAAGCAATAGAAAACGATCCTGATTTTCATTGCAAAACCATCTTTTCCGATGAAGCTCATTTTTGGTTAAACATCTACGTCAATAAGCAAAGTTATCATTATGTGAATGGCGAACGCTATCATGCCATGATATCCATTATATGTTTTGTCTTTCCGAAAATTGATGAAATTGATATGTTTGATATATTTTCAACAATACGGCGCAACTTGCCACACGCATTACAATGGACTTATTGACCAATCAATTCGAAGGATCGGTAATTTTACGTAATGGTCCTTGCAACTGGCCACCAAGATCTTGTAATTTAACACCTTTAGACTAGTTTCTCTGGGGCTATGTTAAATCAAAGGTTTACACCAACAAACCCAATATTCTTAATGAACTTGAAACCAACATTCCAGCAATCATAGTTGCCAAACCACCCGATATACTCCAGCGAGTTATCGAAAATTGGGCCAATCGGATCAACCAGTGCAAGGAGAGTCGAGGTAGTCACTTGAAGGATATTTTGTTTAAATCTTAAATGGCATAAAACATGCCATCTAATAAAAACAATGAGTCCCATTTTCGGCCGAATTTTCTGTGTTTTATTTCAAATTCAAATCCTATCGCTCTTATTGGGAAACCCGTTATTATTACTTCTAACTCTTGAATAAATCTTTCATATCCTGTATAATTCATTATTAAACAGTATAAAATTAAAGTTATGTTACTATGATTTTAGAGAAAGTACCGAAATTTTTAAAGTTCAAGGGCTTTCAACCCGAATTATGTAGCGAAATGCAGAAGGAGAGATTTAAAAAAAAATGGCGGTTCCAATCAACCAAGCCAAATTATCTGTTATCTAACTCGGCATAAACCACTAAAATAAAGAATCGAAACGTCAGGACCTCAACTATTTTATATTTTATAAAATTTATCCAAGATTGTACGCCACTTTTTAACTATTGTCGTTTAGTGATGACATTTTCTGATTTAACAGATTTTAATTAATACCTCATACACCTCACGTGTGTTTGATTTTGCACGAATCATTGGAATAGAAGAAGATTGAACCAATGGGTCATTTAAAAATATAATAGGTAATCAATTGAACCTGGCTATAATTTCTTTATATACTAACATATTGAGAATGTGATTTAATGCCGAACAGAATTAATAAACAATATCTAATCAAGAAAGTATACAATATTTTTCCAAAAGACAAGCTAGCGAAATATGTTAAAAAGTAAGGCAGAATATGGTATCGGACTTTATCCATATATTATATTACATGATATTACCTATTTGGACTTTTTTAGGATTAAAGTTTTAAAATAAAAAGTATATTTGCGGTAAGTACGAGATTTTCTTGTAAAATAAATACAATAATAGGCCGAACACTCAAGGTAAGCAACCAAGCTTACCTGCCTGACTTACTTAGAAGCAAGTCATTCAACATAATTATTTTGGTTTTGCTACCTAGTATAACACCGACAATTATATATATATATATATATATATATATATATATATATATATATATATATATATATATATATATATATTTCTCGCAAAACAATTAATCATTTGTAACGAGAAAAAAGTAGCAACATTTTCTATATAGAAAGATGACCCAATTTATAATAACAATGCCGTATTATTCTTTTTTGCATTTTAAAACAACTTTAATGCATGCAAAACAAGAGACAGGGAAGATTAAAACGATGTTATTCAGAGCTCGTTTACCATCAAAGCCAATGCTAACTTGCACTCGTTTTAATTTGCCGCTCTTCCCTCATCGCCCCACTATCGAAAGCTTTATGGCCACGACTTGCAATTTATAATGGTCTCGTCAAAATGTAGCAAGTTAATCAACGGCAACAACTTAATTTGGAACAAGCAGTAAATTCTCATTTTTTAAGATCGTGTACTTCAGGCGCAACAACTCGATAAAATACTCATTTGATCGTTGGAAAAGTGGGTACGTAACTCTTTTTCATTTCAAAACTGTTCGCAATTAACAACATAGAAAACATAATCTGGTTGGTTTTATTCTTGGTGGGCTTATATTAACGTGATTTTTATTGTACCATACCTAATAAGCGATTTAAACAACATCTTTGTCGGTTTGATGATTTATTGCCGAAAACTACATACAAAGAAAAATACTGATGTAATAATATAGGCGCTAAATAAAATTAAATGCCCTGATTTTTGTTGAAAAATATAATTTATTTTTTAATATTCTAAAAAATTTCAAGATTCAGGTTTCGTAATTTATTAAAATGCTCCAATCCTCTATTAACACCTAAAAATTTCCTCTCAATTTAATCTCAATTTAACAAAAATTTGGAGTCAGTTTTATTTTCAAGCCATGCATTTTCAAAAGAACAGATGACGGATAAGGAAAGAAACATAAGAAGTTTCTTTATCTATGTTTAATGAAATATTTTTTGTTTAACTTTCACTTAACTGTATTTATATTTAATACGAGGGTAAAGCATATGACACTATAACACAACAAAATATTGTGAAAAGCACTGATAGAACTAAATGTCCATCTAATTTTAATAATAAAACAAATGTTTAAAAACAACACATCGTATATACACATTCAAAAAGAACATTCTAGTCCTACCATAATAGGTGGAGGGCTTCTCTAAGGTTGTAGTTTATCGCCGAAACTTCTAAGTATAGGTTGAGTGATGGTAGAGAAGGAGTTGAAGATAAACATCGTTCAGAAAGATCTTCCACGTCAACCAATGAAGAAAACCAAAATCAAGGATTTTATACTAGGTAAAGGCCACTAAACGTCGCTGCAAAATGTCCAGATTTGTGGCAAAACAAGTAATGATTTTTAAATCACGATAACACACCAGCAGACCTTTCCATAACCACCACATTCAGCAGATATGACACGGCGTGACTTTTTCCTGTTTCCTCGATTGAAAAAATCACTTCATGGACGCCGTTTTATATGTTATGTACAGAAATGCCAGAACTCGAGTATAAAAACTGTTTCAAAAACTTAAAAAGCACTGGAGTAAGTGTAATACAGTAAGAGAGGATTACTTTAATGGAAACAATAAATTTGGATGAATAAATACATACATAGTATATCGGAAAATAGCGGAACTTTTTAAATAAATAAAAAAAATATATTGCCAAAATTATTTCTTTTTTTTTTAAATACTAAGTATTTTTCCACCTCAATATATCGCTGGGCACATTCAGCCATTGTTAGCATAATTTTTTATGTCGTTTTTTGGAATCGCTTTAATGACCGTCGTCATGGCTTCTTGAACTTACCTAACACTGTCATAAAACGTTACTTTTATGGACAGTTTGAGTTTCGGGATAGGAAATAGTCACATGGAGATAAATCAGGTGAATAGTTATTTGTCAGATGAACTGAGAAACTATTAAACTTTAATCTCTGTACGAGGGCAGAGTGAAAAGACACACTTTTTAAATGGAATATTGTTATTTCATCGAAAATTGATTTTTCAACGTAGTCAACCTACTAGTTGATACTTTTCGCACAGCGACTTTCCAACTTTTTTTAACTTTACTCTGTGATCGGTCATCAATCATGGATTTTTTTAACCGTTTGATCCTACTGGTACGACCACATCGAAACTCAGTAAACCAATTACGAACCATGAAATGTAAAAGAACAGAGTCCCTATAATATATTTTTCAACTTATCTTCGGTTTGTATAATGCTTTATTACGCTAATAGTAGTGTTTAATCAACACACGTACTTCGCTTTTTTCATGATAGTAAACACGTTGAACTTATTTTGCAGACAATCAAAAGAATAATTGAAGACAATCGAAATTAATATCAGATCGGCTTGAAATTCTTGCTTTTTGGCACTCCGCGAAATTTTAACTAATTTCAACTCTGTGAGAATTTATATGACAAGATTAAATGTCCAAACAAAAGTTACTTTCTAATTAGTTCATCAGATCGATGGACTATAGGAAGACCCATATACTTGAGTACAGAAAAGTAAAATCACAAGTATTTATTTCCGTTCATTATTTCTCTCCATTTCCCTTTACCTTCTCATATTACTTGTTCTTCTATTATTTAGGACCTATCGCTACTGATTGAGAAACAGTAGTACTTTTATGTCAATCAATCAAATTGTCTTCAAATCTGAAAGGAGCTACCTATACTCCACCCAGAAGTAAAAACATTCACAAACAAGATTCAATGAAAAGATCAAAATGAAAACAGTAGATAAGATTTTTTTTGAATATATTTCTATCTACTATATTTATTTTTCTATAAAACCCATTAAGCACAGTTCTTTATAAAAAATGTGCGTTTTATTTTTTTTTACATATAATTAACTATTTAATCATATAAATAATGTTTTCGATTATTTAATTTATTATCAGATTATTTAATAAATTAAGATACAGTTCGCCGTTTAAATTAGCTGGTAATTCGAATGGAGTAATGCATAATCACCACTAAGACCACATCAAACGTTCATTTCAAATTCGTGGTGGAAATGACGTTCGTCATTCCCACGTATGTTTATTTCTAAAATTGAATACATCTCTAGGTGTAAACGTTGCTTCGTCTGTAAAAAATATATATTTTTTTAAATATGGGGTCTACTTGGGGGGTCTATGGGGGTAAAATTTAATAATTTAATAACTTAACTATTTTAATTTGCAGCAATAGAATTGCTGAGGTAATTAATATATAAATATTCAAAATCTATAAAAAAATGTTAATAGATATAATATTTTGTAATATTTGTTTTATTTTTAATGTTAAAAATAGTTTAAATAACAATGTGATCTACATTTTCTTATGTTAAAAATTATTTATTCAGAAAATATTCTCCCAGTATTGCCGAAACACATGTTTCAAGCTGAGTATATTTCTTCTGTATTCTTCCTTCTTCTCATTTAATTTGCGATCGACGTCGAAAATGTTAATCAAGTAGCACCGTACTGGACAAGATATTATTACGTTTATCGGGTGAAGAAAATATTTTTTTTTTAAATATATATAAAATTCCAGAATACAGTCCCTCCTCGTGAAAAATAAAATTTGCAAACGGTGGACTTACCTGCCCCAACTCCCAAAGCAATGCGCCTTAAGCTTACTGCAGGGTTTTCAGTTACGCGAACCAAAATTTCTTCTTTCTGGTCGATGGTTAGAGTCTTCGGACCACCTTTGGAATCTCGTTTTGGATGGAAAGAACCTATTTTACTCAGTCTGCCGTAAATATTCTTGAAAATTTTAAAATCCGACCTGAATACGTTTCCAAATATCTACAATGAGCCCGGCATCCATAACATTTTCCTGCGCCTATATGCCTATCGTATCGCGCATCTCTTCATTAGAAAACAATTTATGTCTGGGCATTTTGTTCATGGCTTAAGTGAAAATCTTTCAAATACTATTTTACTATAATGTATTAAAATTATTCTTATTATTATTATTTAAAACTATTTTAACTATTGAAATAGCCACAATGTTCAATATTGACAATCAATGTAAAAGCTTGACAGTAACTAAATTTCCAGAGCGTCTTAATGTATTTGTTTTAATCATAGCTACTTTAAGAAAAGTGTTACATTTTAAAAGCGCAATCGAAAGGGTGCAATGAACAATTTAAACACACATATCTAGAAAACGGTAATTCGGAGCGACATTAGCAAAGTATAGCTTATTTACGAAAAAAAGGTGGACAAAATAATATTTTTATTAAAAATGCGAATACACTAAGGTGTAGGAAAGTTGTGACCTTTCAAACGTAGAAAAGTGTCGCCCCACTACCAAATTTCATATTCAAGAAGAATACTTTTTAATAAATTTATTGAGGAACATTTATAATAAAATTATAACTTTAACACCCTGTATCTTGGTTACTATTAACTTTTAGACTAAGGTAAGTTGGGTCAAACCGCAATATTTTCACCCAAACAATCTACAGTTTTGCTGTGTACCATTACTTAGCGGACACCCTGTATATTATTTTTTTTCATAAAGTTGCTTTGAGAGTAACTAAAACAGAAACATATATTTTGAAGATAGTTATCCTACATTTCGGTTGTATGTATTTATTATAAGTGCCCTTAAGTTTTGTTAGTTATCTTATTAAACAATAGGAAGTTTATATCACGATTTTATTAAGGAGTATTAATGACATCTTCTAAGTCCACTTTCTTAGCTTGTAGGCTTGTAGGCTTTACTTTCTTATAATATTTAATTATTATTCATTGCTTGTCTAAATAGAAAATAAGTTTTAGTTTTACAAATTATTTAGCCCCTTATTTCATATGATACCTAATGCAATACTTTTAAATATTATCAGTAATACCAAGTGTATTTAAATCGGTTTGTAATAACCGCTATGTGAAATAGGGGTAGTTCTGCATAAAACTGCGATGGTTTGACAAGAAAAACAAGGAAAGAAACCTTAGATGAAGCCTTTTAGTCACGAAATTAGATATATTAATTTCAAAGATCCACGGAAGTCGTTTGAAAAAGTAGAAATTAGCCTATCGGAGACACCATCACATATTTTTGTATTTAAGAAACTAGTACAATATGAATGAACTTTTGATGTTACATAACAATTTCTGAGATATAAATTACAAAAAGATGTGCCAAAACAGAAGATAAAAGAGCTATTCTTAACTTCTACTAGTATACTTAGATAATACATGTAATATAAAGAGTCTACCATTAGAGATGATGGAACTTTGACAGCTCAGGGCGGCCATATTTGTTTACCGATTTTTGACATGTCTTGTCAGTTGTTTTCCGAAAGTTTTGCAATTAAATCATGGTCCGTTTCACGTTAGAAGAACGTTTGGTAATTGTCCAGTTATATTACGCAAATTCGCGGGTCCCCTCATATTATTCAACGAGCAACTCAGACCCATCATGGTATTCGTCATGGTGGTCATTCTGAATTATGACTATTCTGCCTATTCTGCCTATTGAAAATAGATCTAAGCGTATGACCCAGAAACATCTTAATAATCGAGTATCGTGCTAAAGACAAACCTAAACCGGAAATATCACTTTCAAGCTGGTTCAGAATCATGTTACCTGTTTTCTTCGATTAGCATGGTATTGTCCATAAAGAGCTCCTCACAACTGTTTAAACAGCGAATAAATAATTTTATTTAATTATTTAAAGGTTATGTGTCATTAAAGTTAGTCGGTTGGAAAAAACACGTTCAGATATGTTGCAAAACAATTTTTTTTTTCATTACGATAACCCCTAATGCAATATTTATTAATTATTTTTTTGCTAAAAAACAAATACGGTTCCTCAAACACCATATTCGCCGTATTTGCTTCCGTCAAACTTGTATTGGGTTCAGTTGTAAAGTCCGATATAAAGTTTGTTTCAAAAAAGTCTAAATACATGAATAATTGTACTCAGTAAGCTATATCGTTGTAGCTATTTCTCAAAAACCTTAAGCTTCCCACATCCACCAACCCACGTACCAATTTTTCCCACCTTATCTGTTTTTATCTCGCGTTTCCTCTTCACGGCAAAGTCCCCATGGGGCACCATTGTTTCTTGTGTAATTTAATAATTATAACTCGTCAACTTGTGCACACATAATGGTGTGCTTTATTACTTCTTGTCTTTCATACAGCAAGCGGTTTGTCGGCCGTTCGAAGTCTGTTTAATAAACGAAATGCTTCGAGCCACTCAACGCAGTAACGTGCAATAACCCTTATGTTTTAGATCGTTTATTGTACAACGTAAATATATAGGTATAATGTTACCAACAATATCATTTGCATAATGAATAAGGCTAATTTTGTATCCAATTAAATTTCATCGATATGGATATAATTATGTTCATATAAAGGCTCGTAGAGACTTTAATGATGTTGAAAAATCTCTTGCTGCTTTTGGTTGGTAGAACAACTATCTCCATCTATCAGAAAATTAGTTATTGATAGCTAATAATTAAACGCATAATTTTTTAAGTGCCGAATTTGGACAATATTTCTTGTACAGGGACAGAGCAAATGCTGAAGAAGTACAGTCCCTGTCCATATTTATATGACTACTTGTGGTTTTCAAGCAAAATCCAAGTTATGCGTATTTATAAAGAATTTGGAGATACTGTATAAACTAAAAATGTTTACTAAACAATAGATTTATATCAATCATTTATTTCAAATATATTACCAATATATTTTTTATATTGACCACACTGACCGCGAACACCGCCATTTTTGAGTATTTAGTACGTTTTTTATTTCAAGTGTGTTACTTTCTCGTGCATTTGAATTATTGACAAATATAGATTAAATTATTGAGTTGAGTAAGTATTTTTTGCTTTAATATTGTATTCTAACGTATATCGTAATATAAAAAAGGTTTTATATGCTTTTAAAGTAACTTTTTAGGTTACCAGTTACCTAACCTTACTTTTGTTCCCATTTTAAGAAATGGGTAGATCTAAAGATATTTCCCCGACCAAAATTAGAATTGTTAAGGGTGTTTTGGCCCTAGGAACCATGTCACAAAGATAAATTGTCAAGAGAGCAAAAATATACAAGACATCGGTGGCCAATATAACCCGTAAAGTGAAAATGTGCATAATCTTGACTCCTAAACGTCGGGGTAAATGTGGCAGAAAACCATTAGTAACTCCTCGCGGGTTGCCTTTTTTGGCCAAGGTGGTCAAAAATGATAGAATGGCCACAAATGCGACCATAAAACATAATATGGCCGATGCTGGAATCGATATATCCATTCGTACAGTGCGACGAAGATTGACATTGACAAATCTTGTGAACTAGATAAAGGAAGAACGTTTAGCATGGACTAAAAAATATCAAGGTTTACTGAGGACGATTGGGAAAAGGTACCTGATAATATTTAGCAGAATAAAATACTTTTTATTATTCTAAAAATTTTAATAAACTGATTATCATATTTAACAGCTTTAGCGATGAGACCATTCAAATCTTAATGAACAAAACCCAATATGTTCGACGAAGACCTTCCGAAAAATATCATTCAGGCTGTATGATAAAAACTGTTAAATCCTAACTGATCATCCAAGATCAGTTATGATTTGGTCGGTGATTAGCAGCAAAGGTCGTGGGGACTTTACATTGTCCAAGGGACCATGAGGCAGTAGCAGTACATTTCAGTCCTAGAAAATAGATTGATACCTCAATTGAGAGAATGGTGCCCTTATAATGAAAATATGATTTTCATGCAAGATGGAGCACCATCATGTCACACTGCGAAATCGGCGAAGAAAATTATTAACGAACAGAATATTCAATTATTGGACCGGCCTGGAAACTCACAAGACATAAATCCATTAAGATTGCAACGTGAGATTGCACAGGAAAATGTCTCATTAAGACACAATTAATTGGGGGAATAATTTTCCATTGAAATCATAATGAACGCCTCAAAGAAATATATCCTAATTGCATTCGAAGTGTACCTCGACGAGTACGCGCAGTCATAGAGGCTAAGGGTGGTAATACAAAATTTTAAATTAAATATAGATTTGTTTGCCTATGAGTATTATTGTACTAAGTGATCAGTGTAATAAAGGAATTTTTAACATATTGAGTAATTTTTATCATCCATACACATACATTTATTTAAAAATCTTGCAAAAAAGTGATTTTACTTAATTATTCCGGTCACATTAATATAGACAGGAACTGTATTTTGGTTTGTTTATTCACTATGTTTGTCCACCTTCAATAGCTTCTACGTTTCTTAAAATGGCAATGTCTTGCTACTACTACACATACTTCAGTCAAACCGAAAATATATTCAGTGTATAACATATCTTAAATACAAAGACCTTTTGTTTGTTTAACTGTATGCGATTGCTAAAAATATCATAAAGCAAAGGGTTTTATAAAGTTCGTTTTTAACATATGAGTAACTTAATAAGGGAGTTTTTAACATTCGAGTAACTGATAATATATATTTACCTGCAAGGGGGATGCATACTTGTCCTTGTATGGTGCTCCCTTTTATAGCGCACTACAAAACCCTCGCTTAGAATGGTGTTGAGTTCGAATTGAAACTGTTGAGTTCCATTGAAACTATATATTTTGTTAGTAATTTGTATATATTTTGTATAAGCTAACATGATGGACGTAGAAGTGCCAGAAGTTTCATAAGTTAAAAGCAAACTTCAAATTTGCATCACAATGGCATTATACCAACGGGGTTGCCGCACGGGAAAGCAGATTACCACTAGCAACCAGAGGTAGTATACATACAGCCTGTTATGTAGCTGAAACCTTTGAAAGTTTATTCAAACTTCCTTCCTTCAGCAAGATAACACCAGACCCTATAGAGCTCATCAAAATGTATAGTTTTTTTGAAATATCTGCCATAGTGATATTCGAGTGGCCGGAGAGATTCGAAAATTTAGCGCGATAGAATTATGTATGTGATAAGGTTGGTCGAGCTTTTGAGCGGTTTTTGAGCCCCTCCAGCTAGCAACTTTAACCCAAAATTTCAAAAAAGAAAACCCGTCTGAAATACCTTTCCTTAAGAAGACATGGATCATATATTAGGTCCTCGTTTCACCCACTGCAGAACCTATTGGAATCAATTTCTTCCAGTTAGTCGTATACTTATTTTAAAGTATCTTTTTTCACCTTCAAAATGAAGTATGATAGAAGACTACTGTGAAAATAACCTGAAATATCAGCTGTAGACGCGATGTCATCAGAAAAGCAATATACTTTTTCTTAACATTTGAACTAGAAATAAATATTGCGGAAGCTCAGAACATAATGTGTGGCTTTGCGAGATAATACTGCTGCTTCGTACGCCCAAAAAAGTGGTCGATGAAGAATTGAAAGCACTACAGGTATAACATTTTTGTCGTACACTGTATGAGCTCGGTCATTTCTAGTCATTTCTAAAGGCTTATATATGCTATGGAAAATCCAAACAGAGAATTTACGAGCTCATACATGGTGGTGAAGTATCAACGTAAGTGTTATAGCTATGCAAAATTTAAATGAAAAGTCGTTCGGTCCCCTAAGAACTCACAGCTGAGAATAAGAGTAGACGCTTTGATTTTTGTTGCTTCAAGAAAAGGAGTTTGTTGCTTAAGATTGTGATCAGTCAAGAAAAAGTACGATAATACAAAGAAGCGAAAATCGTGGATTAATCCTGGCAAGTCATCAACCAGTAATTATGTTGCTTCAGGATAACGCATGGCCACACAGAGTAAAAAGAACTCTGAAAGCGAACATCGAGTTGGACTGGGATATTTTATTGCACCCGGTGTATTCTCGAGAGTTGGCCCCTTCGAATTGATAGCTGCCTTCGACTGATAGCCGCTTCACATGTCTTGAGGATCGAAAAAAGGAAGTCGAAAAAAGTCTCAATGACTATATATCATCAAAACCAACAAGTTTTTTTTCGATCTGGGATTCGACAGTTGTCTGAAATGTGGCTAAAGTTTGTAGAAATTGAAGAAGATTAGCTCGAAGATTAAGTTGGTATTTTTTTTTTCAAAAATAAACATCAAAGGTAGTCAAAAGAGGCTCTGGTCCTTAAGTTGAGAATCTAATAATTAGGTGCGCTTTGCCAGGCTTACTTAGTGATGTAATAACCATGATGAATCTACTCATTAATAAAACTCATTTTTAAATAAAATATAAATGAAATTTCATGATGTTTTATAGTTACATAATACGTACATACTGTGCACAAAAATTATAAAATTGATCCAGTTAAATTATTGTTCATTGTGTTATATTTTTTATCCGCTAATATATTTAAATAAATGAAAAATATTCCCTTATTGTTAAATATTACCCTACTAATTCTATCAATAGATTTATTTAAAAGGTACTACCGGAAATGAATTTTAAGTAGATTTCCGTAGACGTTTAACCATGGGAACAATTTTTTTTTGATCCTCACCTTATAAACAAAACAAAAGCTCGATAGTAAACGATGAATCTCTTATCTCAGATTGACAGCTACTAAAGGCATCAATGACCAATCTACTCACCGACCTATCAAAGGCGTTTCACACAAGATCCAATGATTTATGTAACCTGGTTAATAGAGTTTCCTGCCAGATGGGTACTAATTGAAAAGAGTTCATTAGGAGATCGGTTTTTTTTTGGTGGTTTTTCGGGGATATATAACTATAAATCAAAAAAGAATATTTTAGCAAAAACAATTAATTATAAATTCCCCCTACTGGAATAAAATAGTGCATATAAGATACAATAAATTTGTTATTGTATTATATAAGCATGCAAAGACACTTAACTTGTATCCCACAAATAAATTGTTTGTGTTGTGTTATCAAGTGTTGCTCACGGCATGCATATTTTGTAGTCTTGTTTCGTTTAATGTTTTTTTGTAAAAGATGATTCAATTTGGCTTTCCACATAAAGATATTAAAAAAGAACACTGAGAAATTGAAAAATATAAAAAATATTTATTTGCCCTTTGAGATTATTCATTACAATTATGTATGAAAGATTATATCATATAAATGACAGCCGCGGCTCATATGGAATGACCTAATCCGTTTGTGAAAATTTTCGACTACTCTGCGGCACAATTCATGTGCTATGCCGGCTGTTTCGTGTCTCATCAGAATATGTTTCCTGTTTGATAGCCGCCTCATATATCTTGAAGATAAACCATTCTTTTTCAGTGAGAGAATGTTTAGTTCCGTTCTGAGTTATAAAACATTCAATTTCATTAGAGACCATCATAAGGATTGAAATAAAACAAAAAATTATACAGAGCTATCATTTAATTCCGAAACCCACGTGATGGTGATGGTATGGCGGTTGATTTTTCTTAAAAAACACTTTTAATTTGGAAGAAAGGAAAAAAATGGTTTATTCAAAGTAATGCAATGCAATGGTGTTCGGTTTAGTCCTGTAGACTCTACTCTTCAGATACCCCCAAAGGAAAGTATCTGCGGGAATTAAATCACAATATCGCGGCGGCCCATTGATGTCGCCGTTACGTGAAATAATGCGATCTGGAAACTTCCCGCCCAGTAGTTGTATCGGTTCTCCTGCTGGGTGGCAGGTGGCACCGTCTTGTTATAACCAGAGATCTTCGATGTCCATAATATCCTAACATATCCTAACTGCTCCCAGAAAAAATCTGTTATTATGTTCCGATAACGAACGCCATTAAACGTATCAGCGTTCTTCGCATGATCCTCGACAAAAATAGACCAATTGCGCATCCGGACCAAAAGGCACACCAAACAGTCACTTTCTTTCTTGGATTTTTCAATCCCTAAATCCGGCAATTGTGCTTGTTTATGAAGCCACCAACGTGAAAATGTGCCTCATCACTAAAAATGATTTTCATTGAAAAATATAGCCTTTGTTCGAGTATCCATTCGATAAACACACGGCGCTGTTGATGGTCTCGAGGCTTCAATTCCTGTAGTATTCGGAATTTGTATGGGTGTAACTGGAAATCTTTTATTAAAATTCGCTATGTAGTGTACGTAAGGCCCCCTTGCTGTGATCGATTACGAATCGATGTGCCTGAATTTTCGGCCACACTTTCGTGAACAATGGCAATATTTTGTACCGAACGACCTCAACGAGCATGCTCCGAGGGATTTTGATGTTGGCGATTTTGCGCGCCAAAACATTGACGTAAAGCACGAAGTACACTTTTCCCTGATTAGTCATTTTCATAAAAGGCTTGAATAATTTTAACACGTTGTTCCGTAGTATATTGCTCCATGACTATTTTTGTTTATATTTTCTTGCTTAGAAATCTGACGTTGCCCTTGACAAATACAGTGGCGGTTCAAAAAAATTTTAGATTGTAATGTGGAAACTCAATTCGAATTAGCTTTTATTTATTCAAAAATATTTAATTAAATGAGACTTTTAAAAGAGTATACATTATATTAAAGTGAGATCTTTCAAAAATATCTTTGTTAAAAGGGTTTATAGCCACCGGAAATCCATAATGATATGGCCTGTGTAGTGTATTCAATGATGCTGTCCCTTCATCTCAAGAAATCAAAACACTGATTTCAGTATATTAGATTCGGAAAAGTCTTATGAAGAGACACACAATAATACCAGATACACCAGATCATTAAATCAGTCATCAGTTTAATGATATTGTACTTAATAAACGACGCATTATTAAAATATATTTGACTAAAACATAATTTTGTTTAACTAAAACATAAGATTTTTCAATGGGCACTGTTTAGAAAAAATGGTATAACGAATTGGATTTAAATCGAATTGAAGCGAAGTCATAGATGAGAGAAATTAGATGATAATTAGTACAAATGTGGAAAATTTATGAAATATATGAAATGGTGGATGAAGCCGCTGTTCATCACTTTAATCCACTCAATACTATCAAGTAGGGTAAATGAAATAATGATTCATCGAAAACAGGAAAATGTCGGGTTTAATGTTCCGCTGGTAAGATCATGAAGACAGTTTTTTGACAAAAGGAATCCCGTTTGTTGCTTATTTACGACGTAAGTACACCATTATAAATCAATATTAGATTGATCTTAAACCGAAAAGCCAGCCATAAAGAAATTAAGAAAAAATTCCATAAAAAAAGTGTTTATCTAGTGTGACTCTAGAAATACGAAGGATGCGATGTGTTACATTGTGGTGAACTTTGGTTATACTTAAAAACTTTGTCGATCACTTATATGTTTAAGAGATGTGTTGGATCGAAGGAATGGTGGCAATTTATGCATTGGTAGCAAGTGAGTTTGTAGTATGACATTTTCGGTCGTATATTGCCAGGGGAACTGAAACTGTAACTGTGGATTGGACTGATTTTTGTTCAGTAGGTCTTGGTCTAACCAATGACCACATTGGCTCACCGCGTTGGCTCATAACGGACCAAAAACAACAACATATTTTGAGCAATGTTTTCAGCTGTTTAAGCGAAATACAAAAACTAACAACACACTACGAAAAAATTTTAGGTCGGAGAATGTTTGCGACAGGACGATGGATTGGCACTAGTTGTTTTTAACATATTATTGAACAAAGTCATCAGCGATACAGACATAGACGTAAATGGAACAATGATAAATAAAGAAAAACAGATTGTGTGATATGCAGTTGACCTAAACATATTATCATGATTGAAACTATTAAGAGAAAGCCGGACGGCTCGGCCTAGAAACAAATACAGACAAAACCAATATGATGAAAAAATCGAACTAATCCAAGAAGACTGGATATCCAAATCCAACAGAACTGAATAATCCCCTAACGACACTGTTGAAGTCGTGAATGACTTTAAGTGTAACCAACTAGATCAAAACAACATCATAGGAGATATCAGAAATCGTATTATGAAGGGTAACAAAGTTACTTACGCGATGTATTATATCCTAATATCTAAATTTATGCAAATGAACTTGAAAGTTAAGATCTATTCACTCATTCGACCGCTCACAAAGAAAGCAGAAAATATATTTGCAGTATTTGAAAGAATATAATATTTGAAATGATAATTTTTGGTGCTGGCATGTTTGGGAGTTTTGGTTGAGTATGAATGGTAATGAAAATTGAACGATTTGTTATAATATAAATTCGAAGTGTGCCTGAAAGACATCCGTCTTTCCTAACCTAGAATTAACCTTTTCTAGAACTAACCTTTTCTTACCTAACCTAACCCAACCTAGAAAAGTCATGGGTAGGAATAGGGGGTTACAGAAAAAGAAATTTACTAAAACCAGGATGGCAGGACAATATTGGATACGAGGGTTAAAGGAAGTCAAGGCTTATCGACGAAATGTAGCATCACAGGAAAAAGATAAATGAGTACAACACCCTATAATTGCATAAGATACATTTTTATAAAACTCAGAAAAAACCTATGGGTATTGATTTATTTTAGAATTTAGAAGGGGAAAACGTTTATGCTTCATAGTGAATGTACAATTGTTGTTCATTTTTGTAGGTAGAATTAATAAAAGTCGATGCAAGGTATAATAATTTTAGCATTATAACATTATACTAGAGTGTTTGGAAATGTATTTAGTAAAAATAATACTGTTGAAAATGGGCTATCACCCTCCCGCACATATGTCTGGATATCAGTTATAGTGATTGGTGGAAAAAAACATCGTAACATCTCACAATACCTAGCTGAATTAACATTGACTGCTTTACCTCTAGCATCTTAGCATGGGCCAATTATGCCTCTAGCTGACATTGCAGCGTATAAAACAACTTTTGGGCTATATAATGGTTTTTCGTGTTTTTCCTTGGGATTTTCCTATGCCCAGTACATGCAGTGTTGCTTGTTTATATGGTCGTTTAAATGAAAGTTAGTCTCGTCCCAAAAATAAAACATTGTCACAGATATTGGCATACAGGTGTTAATGTGTACCTGGCTACTTTGCTTCCGTACGGATTGGGATGAATTTTCTCTAATCGACTCACGTGCATGTTTAATATTGTTTGCACCTCCGCTTAACCTTGGTCGACCCGAAGACGGTAAATTTAGAGTTGATCCTGTAGTTTCAAACTTTTTTTATCCATTTCTTTATTGCATTAGCACTTGGTACCCCGTCAAAGTCGTGTAAATTATACTCGGCCCTAAAAAAACGACGAGCCGTAAGAAGCGAATTGTTGTTTTGATAATACGCTTGAACACAGAAAGCACGTTGTTGTGCGGTGAAATGCTCCATGGCAAATAATTTTCCCTGAACCAAGCTTCGATGTGAAGTTAACATGACCAGCGCGTTCTGCGCCACCTAGGAGCAAACAAGTAATTAAATATGAACGACATTTCTGGACTCCTGGTACAATAGCATAGTCCATATGATAGCTGTCATGATAAAGAGAGCCTCAATAACGCAACTATAGTTCCATACAAATGATAACACAGATCGACCTGATTTTTATAACATTTATGAGAATGTTCTTTTTGCGTTTCCTTTATGTAGTTTGTTTCTTCACCTTTTCACAGAAATGGCCTAGCAAGTTCCATGTTCAAGTACAGGCTTATATCTCATGTACAGTCTTATATCATGGGATTATAAAAATTATTTATACCTGACACTGGACTGGACAATATGGGAATTACTATAAGATCGTAGACGGGGTATTTCCATAGTATGTTACGAACCTTTAAGGGCAGTTTTATTGTTTTCTATAGTTTAGTTTGTTTCCGTCTCCTTTACATTACAGCCAAGTGTTTAAGTCGATTTTATATAAAATATCTAGTTCTAGAGTCGAAAAAAATATCTATAAAGTTCTAGTAGTCGCTTTTGCAAAAATCCAGCGGATAAGGTTTGTTATATATGCAGATAATTTATTTTAAAGTCACAAGCTAGATCTATATCCGAGGAAGTCAAAAAGATTATCTTTTATATTTTAACTGCCGAATTGGAGATCAATTTATTGGACCTCAAATAAGGAAGCTTCTAGGTGATTTCCGTTTTCAAGAAAAATTAAATGAAAAGGAATTGGTAGCTTGGAAGTATTTTGCAAGTGTAGTGAAAAGATTTCTAGGCAACAAAAAAGATAAAAACTATAAAAACCTCATAGATGAACTCTTGAAAGCATATGAAATACTGGGGTGTCGAATGTCCTTAAAAATGCATTTATTACCCTCCTATTTGGATTTTTTCCGGAAAATTTGGGTGCACTAAGCGACGAACAAGGAAAGAAGCGTCCTCAGGATATCAAGACGATGGAAGCAAGATACCAGGGACGATGGAACTCATTTATATTGGGCGAGTACTGCTGGTTTTTAAAAAGAGATGATGCTACAGAACGCAAGAGGAAAAAGTGAAAGTTTTTGTCGCTGTATGACATCTCATCTATTATATTTTTTATACACATAATCCTCAGTAATGTCTTTGCATATATTTAACATGTTTTACACCTCTATATTAAATAAATATTAGATTGTAAAAAATATATCGTATCCTTTTTTCCCCCCACCACCGACCCCGTATAACAAAAAAACTGTACGCGTTCAGTAATTAGCTTATTATTTTCGGATATAGGACTAGTAAATACTTTATATACACCTATTTTTATCAATGTTACCTCAAAAAAGTTTAAATTTGTTGACTTGTGCTATTACAATGTAGCAATATAAACTAGGTCACTTTAAAGTTATAATTTTACATAACCAGTCGGAGGTAGAATATTTTTTCCAAAAGTTATTAATGATTATGGAACATTCATTTTCAGTTTTATACATTTTTTAATTGGGTAGCTTAATATTACGAAATTTTATCTATTTGACAAATAATTTTTGTTCTATATCATCCTTATTTCCTTGAAAATAAGCGATATTTGTTTGTTAAAGTCTATGTTAAAGCTAGCCAGTAACAGTAGTTTCGAAAACTTTTTAATCTTCACACGATCTTAAACGTTACAAAGTATATCTTTGCATCTTACATAACTGATGACGTTTATTCACAAAGCGTATTATTCAAACTCAGTTGAATATAAACATCAAGAAACTTCAACAATGGAACATTCGGCTTTCGGACTGCTTTCTGAGCCATAATTCACACACGATCGGTCAGAAAGGTCGTGCCATACAATATGTCGAATGCATAGATGTGAGAAAAATAATATAATGTCTAAAATTTCGAATTTCTATAGATCAATGCACTGACCACTGGGCCCTGACCACATCTTCGTAAACAGATCTTTTTAGTGGGTCTTGTGCAAACTGATCGTATCGACACATCATACCTGCCAGCTATTAATGATTTTATTCTTCTTTTTACTGACCATTCAATGTAAAGTTTTTTAGTTTAAAAAGAATGATCCTACAAAACCGCAAGATAACATTTTTTAAAAAATATATTATTTCCAATTTTAACAATTACATTAATTCTTAGCTCAAATTTAAGGTTATTTATTATTTATATTCCCTCGATTTTTAGTCTTCTTATGCTCATATTCCTACTTTGAATATCAAAACTAAAGCTTTATGCAATTACAATTAAAGGTATGCAATGGCTATTAAAAATGCCTTTATTCAGAAGATAATTACCATGCTATTCAATGATTTTTTACTAAGCATTTATGGACAATTTCTTTACAGTGTGGCCAAAAAACGCGTCACTCAGTAAAACTACATACTTTTAAACTATTTAGATTGTGTACTTATGCTTACAGCGCTATGTTAAATATTTTTACTGAATAATTCAAATTCTTTCTAAAGGAGCCTCACTAACGCAGCTATAGTTCCATACAAATGATAATGTTTTGCTACACAGGTTAAGGTAGAAGTTTCTGCAAATAGGCGATCCTTATGATTTAGATAATGTGTGTTTTTGAGATGGTCTTTTTAACGTTATTTCACCGATTATCACCTTAAAATGAGATCAACAAGATACTTAATACCTACAATACTTACAATAATAAATTTATCCAATCAAAAATACCAAGTTTCTTTATGAGGATGTCTATTAGGCCACATTGATGAAGTGGCGTAACGTAATATAATATTAGAATTAAATGTATATTAAATGTTTTTGAATAATTACTGTATAATATTAAAGAAAAGGTGCCGAAGTTGTATGATACCGAATAAATGACAGAAAAACTTTAAGAACTCAGTTGATTTTAATGTTGACTTTATGCATTCTTTAGCGCAAATTTAAGTTTTAGTTTTTCCATTCATTAGCATACTTCTTACTTGAACGGAGCCTTGATATTTTAGACAAGGCAACAATTGCGAGTGATATACATATATGTATATATGGAGCCACATTAGCTGTGGTGTCTAAGGCGTCAGCTTTACGTTACGGCAGTTAATGTGAAACGGGTTCGAATCCGGTACTAGGCAAAACAGAACGATGCTTTCTGAGAGATTTTCTACCTTTGTCACTCGCCAGTTGGTAGGTTTCTCGAGATACTTTCGGTTAAGCACAAAACCAAGAGGTGACAGCCCGATTAGGGTTCTGACCGGGGTTTTCTAACTTTCTGATGCCCCTCTAACCCCAAAAATTTACTTATAGGTTATGGAATTTTGCAGCAACAACACGAGACGTCTCTGCAAGCGAATTATCGTGGTGAAAGAGCACTTTCATTTTGGCCTAATGTACAGTAGTGAATGTACAGTACAGTAGTAATGGTACAGTAGTGAAGCGCAATATTTTCCGATGATGGTCCTGCCTTTAGTAAAGTAATTCAAGAACACAACAATACTAGAATCCTGGAAAATCGTAGCCATGTCTTTTTTTACATATGGGACCATTTTCGCTTTCGGGGGTGTAGTTTCATTAGCTGCACCTCTAGAGTGTAATGGCTCATCCATATTATATCTAATAATAAAAACTTAAAAAAAAACCCAACAGAATCGCGATTAAATAAGTCTAAACTGTTAGAAAACATGTTAGCATCCATCAAGAGAAAAAGCTTCTTTATCCCAAAACATCATGTAAAATGAAATGGAAATGTTTTATCGAGATGATTACGTTAGCAAGTAACTTTGTAGCTTCAGTCGGAGATCAGTTAATGAAACGTTGTGGATTTGTGATCATTTTGTCGATTTTGACTGTTTTTATATTATTTCGAGCATTCATCAGCTCACTTTTTCACCATCCAAAAAGTAACGGGAAGAATCCTTGAAAGCGGAATATAACATCTTTTGTATATAAACAGTTAAACAAAGTACTTTATAACAGCTCGAACTTCGATTTTATCCATTTTTCCATAGAATATAAATATTGTCATTTAGTTAGACTCGCACCATCTCTGTAGCGGGTCGAGAGTTTTTTAAATGACTATCATTCAGATGGACAAAGTTATCAACAATTTGCTTATTGATAACTTTGAACCATATAATCAATATCAAAATGCACCAGTTTTTTTAAATTGAAAAGTAATTTGTTGTATAACGATGGATATATTTTGAATTATATTCAGGCTGTCCAATAGGTCATATCATATTTAGCAACATCATAAGCAACATTATATTTGGTAAATAATTCCACAATTTAATGAGGAATTTAGACTTTCAACGCTTTCATGTTGTTCATTTATAAGAATACAAAATGTAACATTACTTCTGTAGCGTTAGTTAAAGAGTAGGTATAAAGGAGAACTACACCTATATTATTTGGGTAGGTTTATCAATATAAGTTTAAACTGAAGATGATATCCAAAATGTGGCTGAAATTGTAGGAGATGATTAGTTTGTGCTTATAGATATATTCAGGGATTTATTGAAATTTTTAAATGTGTTATTTTATTATTCAAGTTGGGGAATGGACAGGTAGGCATAAAAAAAATAGTTTTTACATGATTTTAGGCTAAAATAATAATTTTAGTACCCAACTATTCCCCACGTTTGCTTGATTGGGATGAGCGTGTTGTCGCGTGTGTCAGAAACAGGCGTGTGTCAGAAACTGCAACTTAATATAAAAGGAAACTGTTTTGATGCGAATCATAAACAACGTTCGGATTGTGTTGGCTTCTAATTAATAGAAATTTATCATAAATATTTAATAAAAGCCTTTTCTTGTCTAACTTCCACCTTACTTACTGTATATTTTTCTCAAATTGATGGGTTTCGTCTGAATAATCTGTTAAAATTTCTGTAATATTCGTCATATATGCGAGGTATAACATAATTATACTGATGGTGTCTTGCAATCCGCTTCCATTCTCCTCGTGAATCGGATTGAGGAAAAACAAATTCGAGCAATTTCGTCAAGGATCTAGATTTTTAGGTGGTTTAGGGCATTCTCAGAAGGCCGAAACTCGACCGAATACAACCAGGAAACGGAGCTCGAGAGCCAGGAATGGTACACTGCAACCGCTCTAAGGTTAAAAAAGCCAGAATGAGCAATTAAAATATTAAACATATGCTGACTTCTTCATTTCATAGTTAGAAGATCGCCCAGAAGAATTTGTGTCTCAAGGTCAAACGATTAACCAACATTTTTATAAAGAAGTTTTTGAAAGACCTCGAAGAAGGTCATTCGTGTGAGACCGAACATCAAGAAAACCTGGGTGTACATCACTATAATACGTCTTGTCATACAGCGATTTTAATTAGCGAGCTTTTGGCAAGTAAAACATTATGGTGCCGCAGCCCCTTATTCACCAGACTTGGGTGATAGTGACTTTTTCGTTTCCCAAAATTGAAAATTCACACTCAATGGACATCATTTTGGGAGATTGGATAACAATGATAAGGCGGTAATCGGCTATAAAAATCTGATTCATAGACAAAATTGCTTCGAACCACCAAGACATTTTAGGGAATATAAACTCGTATTGAAGATCATATTGAAGGGATCATATTGAAGAGATCGTATTGAAGAACATCAGATGATTGCCAGCATCCCTTCCAAAAGGGAAGCAATAAGCCATTAAGAGTAAATGGACTTGATAATATATGTAAATCAAAATTTGAAATTATATTTCATCGATTATACTCTACTATCTTTAAATAGAAAATCTACATAACATTTTTATCAATTTGTGCATTTGTATTTGTGTTCTCTAAGATCCCCAGTCGTGATCATGAGGGTAGACCAAAATCTGCGGTGGAGAATCTCGAGAGGAGACCCCTATATATTTTATCGCTACATGTGTTTCGAAGAAATAGAAATATGTTGTAATAGCAATTAATTTATTTGAATCATTTACCTCGTCGGCAATTGTTCGAGTGGCGCTACTTAAGAAGATCCGATATCACGCCGTTTCTTTTTTCTTCGTTAAAATGTTACTAAGCAGACTATGGTTGGATCTTGGAGTTCGTTAGTACGAGACTGAAGTACCAAGTTTTTTCACAACTAAGTAAATGCATGTGATTAATTTCATTTTCCTCCGATCCTTCTTGGGTTCACTGCTCAACCATCTTTCATCGCAGTTCGAGTCTCCATAGGGAAAGCCATTTAATAAACCAAGAATTATTGCACTTGATAATACATGTAAATTACAGCTAGTGCTATATGTTAAATACCCTCCCTGTCATCAGATCTTCCGCTAATTGTCTGTGTTCCATCATTCCGTGAATAATATTGTTCCACGACCTTCTAGATCTTTCACGTTTCCATCTGTCTGTGGAGCAAACCGGGGCAATTTCTTAGGCCATTGATTATCGTCTATCTTCATAAGATGATCAAACCATCACAACCTTCGTTTTTCTATACAGTTAATGATTGTGTCAGTCGCTGCCATACGGTTTCGAAATTCTCTGTTTGGTGTGTATAGCAATCGAGATACTTAACACTGTCTGAGGTAGTTCAATTCAACGGCTGCGAGTCTTCTTTCTAAATCTTTATTAGTAACCCAGAGTTCAAATCCGTAACATAGTACGCCGATACTATTGTACTTGTACTGTACTACTTCTAATCATTGTTGTTGACACAGCTTTGTCGCCGTAACGCTTTATTAACATTTTAATACATCAGTACAAAGCATTTCCTTTTTAAACAATATTTAATAACAATTTTTGGCTCGATAAATCTATTCATGCTAAATAAGCGCCGGCAAAAATATTTCAAAATTACAAAAGCCGCTATATTTTCTAGCTTAACAATCGAAACGATATGAAACTTCTGTCAGAGATCAAGGGCAGTCATACAGTCTTAAAAGACAAATGGTTCTACCGATACATTAAGCACGCAAATTTTTAAAACAAAAGTCACCCTTTTTGATCATAGTAATATATACATTTTCAATACATATAATATGTATATATATATATATATATATATATATATATATATATATATATATATATATATATATATATATATATATAATAATAATAATAATAATAATAATGAAATAAAGTGGTATAAATAAAATAAAATAGTGGTTTTGTCCATTCTATATAGTAAATTAATTCAAAAAAATAAGATTTACTAAATTGTCTGATTACAAGGAATGCCCTATATCTTTTGCATGCCCACTAATAAAGATATAAATAATCCGATAATGGTGGTAATTACGTATTTGCGACCACCGCGATATAATAAAATATATCATTTCTCTACAGTCCGTTCAGAAATATGATACACGAGCCATCCGAGGCAATATGCACCCGATAACCGTAATAATATCTTGCCCAGTACGGTGCTACTTGATTAAAATTTCCGATGTCGATCGCAGATTAGATAAGCCGGTAGTGCCGTTTAATTACAGAAGGAAGAAACTCAGCTTCAAACATGTATTTTCGGCAATACAGGGTGAATATTTTCTGAATAAATAATTTTTGACATAAGAAAATGTAGATCAAATAGTTATTTAAACTATTTTTTTAACATTAAAAATAAAGCAAATATTATATCTATTAACATTTTTTTATAGATTTTGAAAATTCGTCTGCATTTTATTTATGTAATATTTACATCAGCAATTCTTTTGCTGCAAATTAAAATAGTTAAGTTATTAAATTATTAAATTTGTATCCATTCAGTCACCAACTACAAATAATTAAAACTTATACATTTAGTAAGCAAGGTTCGTTAAAATGAGTCTAATACACGGAATTCATGGATACTGACGTGAATTCACCAATTCGTCAACTATCCCCTTTACGATCCCAGTTATCATATATTCAGTTCGCAATCACTTATAGATTTTCTAAAAATACTGTCAGGCATATCATTCATGTTTAACATTTTTTGTTTCATTTCTTACATAAAAATATTGTTTGTATGATGTAATTAATTCCCCTCTAAAATATTTACATAGACTTAAATCTACATTAAAGTTTGAAATAAAATTAGAGCCAAAAGTTTAGCACGCACTTCTTGAAGGAACTGATCATCCAGCTTACAAACTTACTAAAACAAGTCATAGATTTGCTAGATGATAATAAACGAATATAATAAAAAATAAATACTAAAATGTTTATTGGTTAGTTAAGAAAATAACATTCTAACAATCCTTTAATATTGTAATGTTCAATCGTTGGTATATGCAAAGTGTTTAAATAAAGTAATAAGATTTGTGACGCAGCGTTTGATCTGACAACACTGTTGGTTACCACTTTTTTTCTTCATCCCCGTTTCATTGGTTAAAATGTGATGAACGGTTATATGAACCAAATTTAATTCTGCCCTGATTATTCTGACCATCAACGACGATCAGAACACATAAGATCCGGGATTTATGGACATTTTCATTACTTCTTGCTGTTGAAGGCCTTTCGCTGTCAGGTTCATCTTGAATCAAGTCTCGGCATTTTTCATGTGCCTTAAACCAGCTAAAAATCTGCGTTGCTCGAAACCGTTGGTCGTTACCGTTGCTCGAAATTATTTTCACTCATTTTCAGAATGTGTTACAAAAGTCCAGTTCATGAAAAGGATTGCTACGGTTCACCGAATTATTCTAGGGAGATCAAATTCGTACTGAAGATTTTTCAGATTTGTCCTACCCCCTCTCCAAAGAAAAAGCCAACAGTGTTACCAAATCGAACGCTATGCGACCAGTCTCATTATTTTAATTACCACACCATTTATAGCTTATATTAAATTTCTTTACTTAACTGTGGTTGAAATTAAAGGGTGTTCCTTAAATATCCCGCTATGTTGAAAGATATCTGTTCATTATAAATTAGTTGCATTGATACTTTATATATCGTGAAGTTTAGCTATTTGTACGTTATCCTCTTTGAAAATCCAAAATAAATTATGTGATGAATACATTTTTTAACTAAATCAAAAATTACGAAAACTAGTATATATGGGGGATATTACCATGATATTAAGTGCACCTTTTAAATTTTATTGCAATTTATCACATCTAGCTCCAGGTAATTAGTATTTGTATCAAAAATTTAAATGAAAAAGACTGATTAGTAGAATATTCTCTGAAGCCCCTTTACGGCGGTTCTGAGCGAGATGCCAAAACAGAATTTAAATTTTAAATCAAAGTTGAATTCAACCTTATGCACATATAATTGATGTAGACGGGTCTTGTTCAAATAAATAAAAGTGAAAGTTGAAGGAGTATATGTTGGGGTTATTCTTTCTGGTACCAATCCGTTTGTTTGATAAGTTTTTTTATTCTGAACACGTTTCGTCAAAATCTCATTTGGAATTTTCAAATGTTAATTTTTTTGATAGACGGACATCTTCCAAGTGATTCTTTTAGTATTAGTAAATTAAGACAGCTAGGACTTCACAAATGAGATTTAATTTGGGTGGAGCGACAGCAAATCACATCTATCTCATTGTCTACTTTTCAATAAGGTATACCAATGGGATATTCATGACTCTTAAACCATCTTCCACTGTTTTTCTTAACTAATTTCGTTAGTAGCAGTTATTCTATTATATCAGAGATTAATAATCCTAAAAAATATTCACCCGGTATAAATTTTGCCTTAAGGATCATTTAAAATTTTTGTCTATAATCATCGTCGTAGACAAAAGATTTGTTTTCGTTTGAGGCTTATGAAAAGTGGATCCATTAAATACATATTCATAAAAATATTTGCTCTGTAATATTTCGTTTATAATGACTGTACGTCCCCAAAAGCAGCTGCAATATTTTAAAGTAACCATTGGTAAGAAAAGAATAGTATAACGTGAAAGCCCACGTGATATTCTACATGGAAATTGATATATTTATTCAACGAGATTATGTGATATATATTAGTAAATTTTATAGTTAAATAAACTATTAAAATTTTAAATAATTTTATAATCAAATAAAATAGTAAAAAAGTAATGTTTTGCGCAATATATGAAATGTGCAAATATAGCATTGAGACTGGTGGCGTCGCATTCTATCTGGCAGCAGTGTTGGTTTTCCCTATGGAGGAGAAGCAGGCCAATATCTGTTGCGTCTTCAGTGCGAATTTAAACACTCTAGAGTCACTTGATGGTACCATAGCTTTCTGTGAACCGGGCATTTCCGTCCGTTCTGAAAATTATTGACAGCAACGGTGTGCTATTAAGTTTTATTTCAGACTTCGGCACACTGCGATGGAAATAGTGTTTCGATTAAAGATGAATCTCGCATCGGAAAGTCTTCAACTTCGAGAAATTATGAAAATGTCCACAGAATTCGGAATCTTGTGCGTTCTGTTCGTCGGTTGACAGGTCAGAATAACCTGTGAAAGGTTGACTTATATAATCTTTGATCAGATGTTCAGCATAACCTTTCTCAGGATTAAAATCGCATCAGGAAGGAAGCTTTTGTCTTGGGTTTTAGGCGGATTGAAAATGGCCGTTAATTTCTGGAACATCCCATTACTGGTGACGAGTCTTCGGTTTTTAAATACGACCCGGGAAGGAAACGCCAGAGCCAGGAATAGCATACTCCAACCTCACCATGCCCAGAAAAAACATAATGAGCAAATCAAAAATCAAAAACATGCTCATTGGTTTTAATTTACATAATTTTTTGCTTTCTGAACCTTTACATTAAATAAAATTTAAACTGAGCATACTGAGTAAATTTAAATATACATTCTGTAAAAATATGTGCGTTGTATGCAAAATCACCAATGCACCAAAGTTGCGAAAAAAATTTGCATCAGAAAAACCGTTTATTCGATTGTTGACTTATCATCTGCCTGCCTTATCATAGACTACCTCACTATCACGAATTAACCATATTCCGAGTTCCAACAAGTTGAAATATTCGATTCGTTTATTTCTAGAATACTTTACCGGAAACGATCTGATTGAAAATGTATCTTTATAAAATCATCCTGATTGAAAACTATCTACCAAGAGTTCGAGGTGCATCCCACAAAACTCAAAAATATTTCTAAAATCAAACAAAAACACATATATTTATTTTTTGGCAAAAATAATTATTTTTATTCAAAATAAAAATATCCTTGCGCGTCAATACAGCGTTTTGCACGGTCAATTAGGTTGACGAATGAATGTTTGAGCTTGGCCAAAGATATGTCTTTCAGAATGGCGGTCGAGACCTTTTTGAATGACTTCAATGTCGGCATAACGTTGTCCTTTCATCGGCAAATGAAGTTTTGAAGTTTTTCGAAGATGCAGAAGTCACAGGGAGCCAAATCAAGTGAACGATTAAATGCCATTTTTGGTCAAACAAGCAGTGATGAGCATAGAGCGATGGGATGGCGCATTATCGTGCAACAAGCGCCAGCAACCTTGTTGGCGGTATTGTGGCCACACACAACGAATACGCAACAACAAACGCTTCATAACACCAAGGAAAAGCACAGCATTAATCGTTTGATCAGGTGGAACGTACTCATTGTACACAATTCTCTCCGAATCGTAGGAATAAATCAACATTGTTTTGATTTTTGACTTCTCAAGACTGCTTTTTTTGGATTTGGCTCGCTCGGGTTCTTCCATTCAGCACTTTGACGATTGGTTTTTAGATCATATTGAAAACATCACATCTCATGACCAGTAACAATGCTGTACTTAAAGTTTTCGTCCTTTTTCGACTCTAATCAAGTCTTTGTAATGTTGGATTCGCAGCAGTTTTTGGTCGTCAGTCAATTTGTGTGGAACAAAGAATGCACAAACCTTACGAAGTCCCAAATGATGGGTCAAAATGAAATTAATTGAATCTTTGGATATATTCAATTCCATCTTCATGTATAGCATCGAAGATTTTGGCTAATTTTGTATAAAATCACGCACAATGTTAATATTACTTTGAGTAACCCCGGCATTTTCCGGACCAGGATGTCCTTGGTACCCTCACGACCTTCTTTCAATTGCTTAAACTACTCGTGGACTCCGCCAAAGGATAAGCAATCCTCATCATACACTTGTTTTATTAATTGAAACGTTTCGGTGAATGTTTTTATAAAGTTTAAAACAAAACTTAATATTCGCTTTTTGTTCAATGTTCATTTTTCGACCAATGGTATAAACACACTGATTTTAAGCGCGATAACTTGGCTTGATCCGAATGTCATGAAATATTGTCAGAACATCAGTTAATTATGCATATTTTCAATGTTATCCCCCTCAAAAGTTGGAGCCACTAGAAATAACTATTTTTAAAAAGTCTTAACAAGTTTTCCTTGAGGCACACCTTGTAAAATCAGTAAGTATTACATTGACATTGAATGAGTAATTATACAAGTGTGTTCAGGTTTTTAAAGTAAAATAAATTATAATTTAATTAATATACAAAATTAGTTACAATGATGTATTTATCCACCATTATTATCTAAGACCCCTTACAATATTTTTACCAATTATACTCTCACATTCGAAGAACTGATCCAGTAATCTTTTAATACTCTTTCGTCTTTTCTGTTCTTTTAATGCTATTATTCATAAAGATCGAAATAAGTAATATTTAAACTTCATCTAACATATGAATATGTTTATCTAGTTGGTCGGAACAAATGCAAAATATGTTAATATTTGTTGCAATCTTACCGCACTACATATTGCTAAATATCTCGATCTTTATATATATATATATATATAAATATATATATATATATATATATATATATATATATATATATATATATATATATATATATATATATATATATAAATATATATATATATATATATACATATATATATATATATATATATATATATATATATATATATATATATATATATAAATATATATATATATATATATATATATATATATATATATATATATATATATATATATATATATATATATATATATATATGTATGTATGTATGTATTCCTAAATCATTCCGAGTATCGGTCCTTTCATTCTGTGAAATATCACAATGATTCGCCAAAATCTCATTTGCCATTCTCCAGTGGTGTTGGCTGAATGATTTAGGAACATTATGTACCATCCGTGAAAATATCCGATGAAACATAACTAAAAGGTGATTTTTTAGTGTATCTGAACTTCTGACAGGGGTTGTCAAATAAACTGTGAGTTTACGTGCAAGTCTGTAAATCTGTATCTCAATAGTGTGGCAAATCATCATGGAACGTTTAATATTAGAGTAACACTTGTAAATTATTAAAATCAGTTTTCTGTGCACCAAACTTTTAGAGCTCTTTATGAATTTGAACTTCGTAATGTATTCGCTGAATTATCGACAATTTCGAATGTATTTAACCCTGTTCGATATTAAAAAACTGTGTATTCCGAAAAAAATAGCACCGTTGTTGCTGGCACTGTTGATGAAGAGCGAAATTTATAAATTCGTCGCCATTCACACGAAATTAGGCTTAGTTATTCGACTGTGCGGAGTATTGAATTCCAAATATGAATATTATTCGTTTGGAGGAGATTGGAGGTGGTTTGGAGAGTGGTTTGGAGAGTGATTCAAATAGGACGGATATACATATCATACAGCGAACGCAACAATCGATTTATTGCGGGAACAATTCGGTGAGAAAATTACTTCAAGATACGGACCTATTAACTGACCACCATGGTTATACGGTTCAACGCATTTAGATTATTTTCTTTATTGTTGTGTTAAATTTTTGGTCTATGCTGATAAATGCGCAAATATTGATGTTTTGGAAGCTACGAATGCGCTTTGTCAGAAGTAGCCACGGCGGACATTTGTCCGAAATCGTTTTGAAACATTAATAACCATGATTGTTATTTCAGATAAAATAAATAGTTTCAATGCATTTCATTTGGTTGTTGTTTAATTTGAATTTAAAGTACGGACGCGCTAAAAAAATCACCCTCTATATATATATATGGCATGAACTGAATTAGATGCTATATATCTTTTTGTGGTAAGATATATCAAATGCTTTGTAAATTTGAAGTTTATTTTAAATGGCTGGTAGCAACGGCAATCACTTAAATGTTCAATCAATGCTATCTCAAACATATCCTATTGGTAATAAATGAAGGGATCTCGCTAATCAGTGCAAACCTTACACTATTTTACGAGTTGGATAAAGCCACTTAAAGATGAGCTTGCAGATACGGCCTTATGACAGACTAGGCTATTTTGGATTACAGAATGGACAGAATTAAACTTTTTGTGGTGGTTACTAGGAGTTTATCTATATAAGTTTCTGTGGGTTTCTGGAATGAGTAATGTTATGCCTTTTCTATGCAAAAGTAAAATATCGCTATTTAACCTGAAAATCTGACCTTTCTACCTCTCATAACTAAAGCAAACATGCTCATTTACAAATCCTATTAATTTCCAGCTCTGTACCATTTTAGGCGTAGTACATAAACACTGCAATGACGTAGTGCACAAACTTGTAATACTGTAACTATTTTAACAGAACCGAATACAGTAGTACTTTTTTACTACTCATTTTAGTAGAATCATGCTTAACAAATACTACAGCAGTTTGGTTGTTTTTGTGCTTGTTCTGTACTTGTTTGAACTTGTACTGCATTAGGCTTAGAAGTTTCCGAACAACCCCGGAAAAATTAAAAAATATTTTCCTATTATGTAACTAAAATTTTCACTTCTTATACACTATAGAACAAGGATTGAAAAATATGGAAAAAAACTAAAATTATTTATAAATAAATGTCGTTAATTAAACAATTTTAGATTGGTAACAGGCAAACAGCTGTAACATTAAATAAAAAGAAAACTGGTCTTCTAATATGTTACATCCCTTTTATTTTTTAAGCAAAATGTTACATTTTTAGCTCAAACAAAGACGAGAAAATATAGTTACAGCTAAATGTCGTTTAAACCCTGAACGAATAATTTCACCTGCGATTTGCAGAAGCATAAATATCGATTGCTCAAAAGAAAAACTCCCCGCAACGCTAATTAGACTAAAAATATCCACCACCCACTAAGCGGCGTTCCAAAATATTTACCTTCACGTAGTTTACGAGTACGTGCCTTGGCCCGCGATCACGAATCGGTCTCAAGCATTAAACTTAAGTAGTACCATATGTCGGTACTGACCGTATGTAGTCCATAAACTTTGCAATTAAACTTTAAGGGTAAGTCGACCTATATAACCGCGACATGTGTGGAGAGTGTAAAGCGATACCCGACACCTTGAGTAATAGCGTATTGTCCTGCTGTTGCCGCTGTTGTTGGTGCTCTGCGACAGAAGTCAACCGCGGTTTACTTTTTTTAGTTTGGTACCATGCCCGCATCTAATAAATGTTGCATAAAAATATGTTGGTACGTGCGCTTCGGTACCCTTTTCTTTTCTCTTAGACGGTGGCCCGGTAACCTTGACTTTTCTAGTATAGCTGGGCGCCGCTGCAGGGGATCAGTATCCCTATAACCTTGAGGCAAACAAAATTAAATTAATGATTAGTGATAACAATCATAAAGTATTTTTTTCGTATGTAAATTAACGATATCTCTATATAAACATACCATTATTTGTCTTCTCTTCTTTATTTCCATTAATAAAGAGCAAATAGCAACAAACTTTATAGGGGTCATTTTAAACTGATATATATCATAAAGAGAAATATATCTTGTAAGTTTTCATTGCATTTTAGAAAATATTTTATGACGTCTACATTATGTTCTTGGATTCGTAACTTAATACTTTTAATCTTTTCTGTTTTTAAATAGATATTTATAGTCATATATGTTCATGACTTTATTTGTGTAATGACATATAAAACCATTTTCTATGATGCATTCAGTATAAAACAGACCATAATTCAGTGCCAGGTCACTCACTTTTGAATAAATAATGCTTTAGTGTCAATGTAAAAGAATTGATTATAAGCGAAAAGTATCGGCAATTAACACATAATAACAAAAAGAGTAAATACGTGGTGTATACATAAAGTAATGATACTGAGACGCACCAGAAGTTGACAGACTGGTAATACTGGCGCTACACCACCAGTCTCATTATTTTATTTACATATCAAGTATATAACCCTAATATGGAAACAAGGCTTTTATAAAAATACAAACTGGCCCGGCAGAGACATTGTTCTGCCCTTTTTCGGTAGGTGTAGATTTATTTAAATCATTTACCTTTTATTTTAATTAAAAAATAAGGAATTCAATAATATTAAATTCCTTATTTTTTAACGATAAATAATAAAAATGTTGATTAACGCAATACCACAGAAATGATGTTCATATGTCATATATGTGTAAATATGAAACATTTAATTTTATAAATATAGAATTTGTTAATAACTTGATTACACCGCAACCTATCGGATCCTAGCATAGCTATGAACCATCGTCTCGACAAAATAAATATATTTTGGGAATGTGACCTCAATCGGTCAAGTTCAGAAGTTACACGATCACTAACAGACGCACCAACGATTATATATATATATATATATATATATATATATATATATATATATATATATATATATATATATATATAAAAGGGTTAAAGGTTAAAGTTAAGGGTTAAAATGTGCTCAAAAAACGGTGATATTGTCAATTACATTCGCTGGGCATTACAATGAATATGGTATAAGTTAGTACTTGCTCGGTATTCTGTTCGGTTGCTTCTCTCCATCTCTTCGGTAGCTGCCATAATGCCGTTTTCAAAGAAGTTCTGAGGTTTCTGGTTAAAGAACTCATCTAAGAAATGTTTCAAGTCTCCCCAGGAAGTAGATCTTATACTATTCTAAGCTGTTTTGAAGAGATTTAAATTAAATGATAGTCGGAGTGCGCAATTTTTGGGAGAGTGAACCTACCATACGAAACATCCAAATTTTAAAAGTTTTTATCATGACGTGTGGCCTTAACATTGTCTCGATGGAACGTAATGCTCTTTCTGTTGCCTAATTCAGGCCGCTTCTCGTCGATTGGTCGCTTTAAATCACTTAGTGGCAAACGATATTTCTCCGAGTTAATGGTCTAGTAATTAGTCGTAACGACTCCCTTACAGTCCATTCAAATGCATAATATAACCTTCTTCGTATGCAAACTGGTTTTTGCGCTGGTTAAAACGATATCTACGTGCCCATACCGTGATCCCTTACATTTAACATTATTACTCACAATCCGTTTTTCCCAAAATCCCAAGCAGAAATTCGATCAAACAAATTGTTCTCCGCTAACTTATACGGCATCTATACATCGGCCTTGCTAACAATTCCAAGTTGATGTAATCGCCTTGCCACTGTTAACTGGTTGACTCCAAGAATTTCTCCGATCTCTGGAGTTAATTAATGCAGATCACTTTGAATTAGCGCAAATATTTCGTTACATTGGCCCCAGCCAGTTGTTCAGAACATAGTGCATGAGTATCATTAAAATTTGTTTCACAAAACTTTCTAATAAACCTTCAGTACGCGGAATTGCCAAGGGCACCCTCACTGTATACACTAGATGTCTTTTTTGCATCTGTCCATTATTTTTACATTTAGGGATACATAAAAAGCATAATAAGTCGATAGTGTTTCTTATTTTCTGGAATTTTTAATGCTTAACAAAATTTAAAATACACAACCAAATAACACGAGCACTTGCTGAAATTCCTTCTGTCAAACATCAAAACTATACACGTGTGAAATAGATAAAATTTTGATTTTACGATCCAATGCCATTTGGCCCCAAAAACGGGATGAACTTTTGCATGAACCCAATATATTATCAGGAAAATATCGGACCTTTCACAAGATTCCATGAAATTGACTTGAATTGATATGGTAGTATAAAATAGACTATATCAAATTAAGATTCCATTCAATAGGTATAATAAAGTTCCATTAAAATTTGGCAGCATTGGTATAGCAATGAGAAACAGGGGTCTTTTATATATCATACAACAAAAAAGGAATTTGAAAACCATTTTGCCACATATCTTGAAAAAGAAGAAATGTGAAGAAAAAACAGCTATGATATATACTGAGGAAGTTTTAAATAATTTCTCAGATAAGATACTTACGATCACATTCTATCTTCATTCATTCGTAATACCATTATACGCTCCAGAGCAGAGAATCTCAGTATTCAATCAAGCAGCTTCCCATAAACAAAATTTCTTGTCGCTTCTGCAATATACTCACCATCACTGAATGGAGCATTAATAATAAAAACTACACTTTTTACATTTACCATTACATTGACTTTCAGCGCAATGCACTACAGGTTCGCTAGTAAATCGTGTCATAAATTTTAACATATCTTCTGGCTTTTTCTTGAATCGACCGGCGAGATTTTCTTGTCGCAATTTATGCGATCTTAAACGAATTCACTTAGTCGCTCGGAGTTTGATCCGCAGTCGATATAGAAACGAAAATTACATGTCTTTAGATTGGTGATACCGAACGCACTGATGTTTTACTGATAAGCTTTTATTGGACGGCGTTAATCACGTATGAACAGTGACAGGACCTGCATAGGTTTTGCATCAGTATTAAGGAAAAAGTGGAAGGTTATTAAATAAATTAAGATTTGCTTCGATCCATATGAATTTAGATGATCTGAAGTAGTAGCATCAGTTTTAATATGTGCACTGATTATCTAAAATTGTACATTTTGAAAACGATGAAACAAAAAGAATATATATATATATATATATATATATATATATATATATATATATATATATATATATATATATATATATATATATATATATTTAATAAACATTACAGTAGTCGTCAAGATCATTGACTATATATAAATTTTCCCTTAATTGAACCTTATTAAATATTTGATAAAAAAACTAGGCATGTCTAAATTTCCATTATATTCATATCCACTATATTATTGATATATAAATTAATTTCTTCGATTTCTCTATACCTTAACAGCTCATCAAGGCTTTTGCTTCTCCTTCGGGGTATCCAGGTCAATGTTTTTCTTTACATAGAGGGGTGATAACCCATTTCCATAGCCTCTATATTCTACTTATAGAACAGTGCCGTCTTATATTTTTATGCTTTCTTGCCTCTTCCATTATCTTTACCCACTCCTTTCAATCTCTCGCTCTCTCTTTCCCATCCGTTATTCTCTCATCTCTCATCTCTTTCTTGGTCTTTTCTTCGGTCTTGCCCCTCTATGCTCCGTCCCAATATTTTCTTAGCTCGTCTTTTGCTGTCCATCCTGTTGATGTAGCCCCACCAACTAAATCGTGTGCACCTGATTTTCTTCACTTTACTATAACTGGACTAATAAAAATTGTAATAGTTCTTTATTTGTTCTAATTATTCAACCTTTTAGATAGATAATATATTTTGAACAGTATTTTCTAATTCTATAGTACTATAGGTCTAGTTATTGTTGAACATTTCTTTATTTTTGTATTCCTCGATATTAATATACATTTCAACATGTTATATAGAGCAAAAAAACTGTGATTTACAGTCATTATTTTTACTGTAACGTCCTCTAATATTTCAATGCGGGTCAAAATTACTGAGCCTAGATATCTAAAACTATTAACTTTTTCAAATATTACTAACCAATTATTACTAAATCAATCACCTGCTATTTTCTTCGTTTTGTTGACCTCGTATATTTAGTTTTTATTGTGCATATTCTTAGACCAATTGGTGACGCCACCTTCTCGAATCTGCAAATTATGGTAGTATCATCTTCGTAAGCTAAGAATGGTTCAATCTAGTTAAAAGAAGTTCGTTAGTATTTACTCCTATTCTGTTTATTATAGTTATTGATATTCTGCTTATATCGATGGTGGGTCACCTTCACTTAGTTCGTTTGTGATGTAAAATTCTTCTGAGGTTTAGTTTTGAATCCTTACTTTGACTTTGGTATCTTTTAAAAACACTCTTAAATTAATTAACCCACAGATTTTATAAAATTGAAATTGACAGACTTTCCAATTTTTGCATACATCATGACGATATTATATAATGATATAAAAGTCAAGAAATAGCACTAATACTTGATAGACATTGAAATATGATATTGTGTAAGTCGGACACTACTGGCAAGTCTTTCTGCAATTGTACGAGGTAAAACCGAATTGAGTCTTCTTGTGACAAGCTATTCCAGGTTCGTTGTGCACATGCTTTAAGTTTATTTAAAGTTGTTGACTGAATATGTAATCACTGAAGAATTCAACAACAATCACTCAATAATTCTCTACAACAAATTCATTAAATCTAGGAATCTCGCTAGCCATGGGATGTAGTTATCGCAGACTGATTTAAGAACTGCACTCTGTGACAATCTGAATGTACTACTAATAAAACAGGCTGCATTATTTCGATTAAATAACAGACCGCATTTAAGCTTCCAGTGTTAGTTACTAGAGCCGATCTGCTACATAATATATTATGCTCCATACCATAATTTGATAGACGTATGCCGTTCTAATGCGACACATAAACTTTGAAACTCAGCATGATTACGTTCTACGTTTATCATGATCACTTAAATAAAATTTAGACTCATCATTACAGAGCGGATTTCTGCCCGAGTTAAAGCAAGGTCACTGTATATCAGCTTGTTCAGTCATAGTCGTACACTATTGACTCGTTCTATATCAAAATTAATTCATACTAACCTTAGCTTTATCATTGTGTTTACTTTGTACTGTTACTTTCTTAACATACAATATAAAAAACGAAACAATTCAATGTACTTACAAAAAATAATTGAAATGAAATTATAATATGACATTTTGATGGCGCACGCCATTGCATAAAATGATTTATTCACTTATCTTATATAATAAATCCGATCTCTGCTCATCATTAACGCAATTATAGTTCAGCCATTGTGGATCCATTACAGGATGAAGGCCTCTCCAACATGCTTGCAACTGGCGCGGTCATAAGTTCTCCTCTGCCACTCGGGTCCAAAAGACTTGCTAATGTCATCCGTCCATCGTGTTTTCGGTCTTCTTATATATATATATATATATATATATATATATATATATATATATATATATATATATATATATATATATGAGCATTTTGTTGATTGTTTGACTGGGGACGGGCCCCATCCATCCCTTCCATTGGAGGGCACATGTTCTAAACTCGAGAATTCTAAACTTCGAGAGACGAAACATGTGCCCTCCAATGGAAGTGGGTGGGGCCCGTCCGCAGTCAAACAAACAACCACATTCTCATTTAGGCAGAGACGCAGGTTGTTGTGTGTTCCACATGAGATTATGGAACCCAGCAGTTGGGTGTCTGATGACAATATATTATATTAGACTGGTCCAAAAAAAAGGAATATTATTTGTGATGATAAAAAAATATTGTGAAAGTTAGAGCCCTTAATACTTATATTAAGAAGTATATTATCGCGACTTTCGGGTTTTTAATAGCAATTGAATCTTTCGTCCAAAACTCCTAAATCATCAATTTGAAAATTTTAGATAATAAAAATGTTTGAAGGGAATTGAATTATCTACAAAAAATGTCTCTTTATAAATTTATGTCAAACAAGCCGTTTCCATGTAATCGTACCTGGAACATTAATCTATTTTTACAATTAATTTTACTTTTCAAATTTGAAATTTTGTAACTAATGAACGAATCAATATTTGAAAAAATACAATACACATTCTTAAAGGAAATTGAATGCGCTACAAAAAATATATCTTAACGTTTTTCTCTAAATTTACTGCTTCCAAAATTATTCAAGGTTAAAGTCAAATTTAAAAGTGATTATGACTTTTTTTTCGTTAGTTCTCATTTTTTTACTTTATTAAAAAATTTAAGGCTTTTTTAAAAAATTTAACTTTGAAAATACTTTTTTTTAAGTACAATCCCTCATTTTTTTCAAAATTCATAATTTATTTAAATTTGATTTTGCTTAAAGAGTTGTTTATCTACGAAAATTCATTTTACTGTATTTAACTAAATCTAAGAGTAAAAAATATGCGGCTTTTTATTTATAAAGCATTTATCTTTGATATTATATACTTTTATATGTATATAAAAATCGAATTATGAATTAGAAATGAATAGTATTAATGGAGTAGACAGAAAAATCATTACGTGTTTATTTATAATTTATATTTTCCAAAAGAAAAGATCATAAATCTATAATTACTAACTAATTAATTAGAGGTTGGGGAGAGAAGCTTGAAAAGGCGAGTTCATATATAAAAGTATATAATATCAAAGATAAATGCTTTATAAATAAAAAGCCGCATATTTTTTATTCTTAGAGTTAGTCAAATAGAGTAAAATAAATTTTCATAAATTAACAACTCTTTAAGCAAAACCAAATTTAAATAAATTATGAATTTTGAAAAAAAAAATAGTGATTGTACTTAAGAAAAAGGATTTTCGGTATTAAGCCTCAAGTAAATAAAAAATGAGGTCTAATGTAAAAAAAGCGGTAAATTACTTTTAAATTCAACTTCAATCTTGAATAAAGTAAAAGTAAAGTGTTTGGGTTAGAGGCGCATCAGCAACTAGGCTATTTAGCGACTGGACTTACAGCTTAACGTGGGTTCCGAACCACGGTCATCAGTTTCCGACAAACCCAGGCCAGCACCTCCCTCGGGCTATAAACCCTTGGTTATGTGCCTACCCATAAGTCTATCAGGAAACCTACCGACTGGCGAGTGACCAACGTAGAACACTTCTCAGAAGGTATCCGGCCTTACCCAGCCTTTAACTGGCATGACTGAGGGGTCACTCGTAGTCGGATTTTACACTCTTGCCTAGAAACAATCACAAACATTTAGGAAAGATAAACGGACAGAAGAAAGAAAAATAACCATCCGAGCGCTGGAATCGAACCAGCTATCGCTCCAGCGCGGATTCGGCAAAGCAGGCGCTCTTACCGCCGCACCAACGCGACCGGCAATCTTGAATAACCTTGGAAGGAGCGAATTTAGCGAAAAAGATACATTTTTTTTAGCGCATTCAATTTCCTTTTATTTAGCGAAAAATGTCAAGAAACTTTTTTTTGTAGCGCATTCAATTTTCTTTAAAAATATGTAATGTATTTTTTCAAATATTGATTCGTTCATTATTTACAAAATTTCAAATTTTAAAAGTAAAATTCTAAAAATAGATCAATGTTCAAGGCACGATTACATGGAAACCGTTTTTTTGTAGAGAATTCAATTCCCTTCAAGAATGCGTATTGTTAAAATATTTCAAATTAATGGTTTAGGAGTTTTGAAAGAACCCAATGATAAGGCAAGTATATAATAACAAAATATTACATACTTGCCGGACATCTTCTTGTCGACTTTGTATACCAAGAAGTTTATGATGCCTTCCATCACGTCACTCAATCTTCTAAAACTTCATACTCATGCATAACTCTCATCCTCAAATTATTGTTAGAAACAATAATGTCCACTCGTTCCGATATATCACGACAACTTAAACCTTGCATGCTTCTTTCATACCAATCGTCCTTTCGTCCTACTATCGTCTCTTTTTAATTACCTGTAACGACATGCTGCATAAACTTGTGGCATTTTGGAACTTTTACCAAAACCGCAAAAATTCTATTTAGTTGATTACTAAATGGAAAATACTTCACAACATTATAAAAGCATTTTTTTTCATACCGTTTACTTTGACACATTTCTAATAAACGTATACAGAAACGTAAAGGTAAACAAGCAAAGAGTGAATTAGTTTTTGTGTTGAAAATATGCTGTACAGTGAGTATATTTTCAATTTGATTTAAATACATTTTTTACGTTGTTTTGTTTCCCAGTATATTGTGCATGAGCTAAAAATTATGAATACACTAGATAAACACTAACAAATGTATTCAAAAACAAGGAATATTCATCCGTGTTCCACGCAAAAATTGCCCATTTGTTTAGTCGCCACAAAAACGTGAGCAAGTATCTCCTGAGACCGGTTTCTGGCCTAAAACCGTCATCAGTTGGGATTGATCTTTCGGCTATATTTATCAAACCTGGCTCATGACAGTTAGAAGTCGGTTTCGGGAGACATTTGCTGACGTTTTGGTGGCGACTGAAGGAACATGCAATGCTTATTTCTGAATATTTTTAACATTATACACGAGCCCGCCCTACAACTTTTCATACTAACAAGAGTTTCACTTTGCTCATGTTACTTCACTGTAAAATGCATGCAGATAGAACGAATATTCTACCCAGCTATAAACTTTGAGTAATGTATCCAGATAATATGACTCATATAACAAAAAGTTTGCAATAGATAATGGGTGCACCTAGAAATTTTAAATAACTAGATTTCAAGTTTAAATTTGCATCGACAGCAAAACCAGTTAGATGATTTCAAGATATCTAGAAAATTTCAGACCGCCTCGAATATGGTAATTCACGTTCCTAACAAGATGTCATAACACCAACAAATAAAAAACGTAGAGTTGTCGGGTATTGATACTACTATATAAGAACTTACACTTTTTTCATTGATGACCGCATTTTTCATTACATTTTTTACGAACTTAGTATTAAATATGAAATAAAACATATGAAAAAGTAGATGTATTATTTATCAAAATAAAAGTAAATAAACCAAAGTAAATGTTTCAAGTACAAAATTAACCCGAAGTAAATAAAATCAACCAAAAACAAATTAATGTGACGGATGTGCTTGTTTTTTACTGCATAACAAATTAAATCTTGGTGTGATATATATTTGGTTTATTGACGCATGAGAGGTGATTGGATTACGATTCCTGTTTATTTTGAGGGTTTCGGACTCTCCACGACAAAAACGTTATTGCAAATTAATCTATATTGCAAATAATAAGAATATATTGC